>BLKR01009133.1:0-163393 GCA_011170035.1 Teleogryllus occipitalis
CAAGATACGGTATATAGCAATGGGACTGCTAAAATCATGAAATTTGAGAACTGAAACTACTGTCTCGTTCGTGGAAAATTTCTCTCTCTTTCGCACTTTGAATGAACAAGTGGAGAAAATAAAACTTGAAACATTTCGAGGATATTACAATATAATATTTTATTGAATAATTCGTTTAAATAAAAGCTCATCAATGAAGACTTTATATGAAGAAATAAAAGAAAACAGAAAACAATTAATATATATTTTTCTTGAAAGGTCGTTATGGTGGAAATAAAATTTCATTTAAAGATTGACCCTTTCCTCAAACTCTCGACGTGAGCCCTTAACTACCTCTTTAGGTGATATGAGGACTCCACAATCGATATAAGCTTACACACATAGTTTTACTTTCTCGAGCTTAAGGAGGAATTTCTTAAGAAGATAAAGTTATGTAATGCTGCGGGGGAAAAAAACACGAACTTTCGGCAGAAAAACTCGTATTTCCGGATCCTGGAAACAAAAAAGTGGATAAATCCAGTTGCTAAATTTAGAAAAAATCCCTCTATTGTTATATGACATACACATGTATAATTATAATATGGATGTGTGTATCATTATGAAACTTATTGCTGGCATTTCTAGGTAACGTTTTTAGACGGGATAGACGAATCCTTCTGAAAGCCATCAGCACCCACGTAAGAATTTGGTGCTCCCTGCTCTACGCCGATGCATTGCACCTCCATACCACCACACAATGAGAGGTCTTTCCCGACAGCGGCACGGGTGCCACCGCCACCGCCACCGCCACCGCCACCGCCACCGCCACCGCCTCCGCCGCCGCCGCCGCCGCCGCCGCCGCCGCCGCCGCCGCCGCCGCCGCCGCCGCCTCCCCTGTCGTGGGCGCCGCCACGGGCAGGCGTGGACCGGGCGGCACGTACCACGCGGCGCTGCACAGGCAGGCAGGGCCGAGCGGAGCGGAGCGGCCGGCCGCATACACGCGCGGGCCTGCGGGGCGCGCAAACATCTGCATCATACGATAAGCGCCACGCGCCACGCGTTCTTCCCGCGCCGTAATGGGACGTCTTTCTTTCGGGCGGCATTCCGCGCGCGGCGACGGACGAACCGGCGACGACGGCGCGGGACGGGGTGGGGCGGCACGGAAGGGGGACACAGCTGACCAGGGGGGCGGGGCCAGCAAGGTGGAACGCGGAGCGACGAGATAGGGGGAAAGGGTCACGGGGAGGAGTGTCAAAGACGGACGCGACGGGACCCGAAGGTTATGAGTGGGGAATGCAATATATTGTAATAAAAAAGCAAAATATGCACATACATATGTATTTATATTTTCCCATACATGTAAGAAAAAATATAAATTATGTAAACTAAAAATTAATTTTATTTAAAATCTGTATACACAACCATTTTCCGAGTAAATTGCGTGGTCGATTATATTTTAACACTGATTCGGAACGATTAAAAGAGAGTTCTACCTCTATAGACGCAATTGCACAGTTACAGTACATAAAGAGTTTTATTCCAAATATTAAGAACGTTCGTTGTCTGTACAATGATTACGAGTAGCCGGTGCTCAAGTACCGTGTAATCAGCGATGGATTCCAGAGGGGGGGAGGGTTAAAGTACTCCCCCTCCAAATTCCACAACGCGATGAGACAATGACCTTTAAAATATATTTGTTAGTTTTCGACCAAGTTAGGCATTGGCACTTTGAAACATGATCAAGGTCGTGGATGAAATTACTTCTGCCTCACAAATACCCCCTCATCCTTGATTCCAAGAAGCACGGAGGAGGGGAAGGTTAGCTTCAGAATTCGTGGCGAAGGTCCTCAGAATATAGAAACGCGATAGCATTACATTGCTTTTTAAGAAAGATGATTGTACTAACATAAATTGCAAGTCATATCTAAGATGTTCCGTTTCAAAAGTTTAAATATATTAAAATGTAACGAAATATGTAAGAAATCCGTAGTTTTAGATAAAATATGTAAAAAGTGTAATAATAAGTAATATGTACAAATATGTAAAATAAAAATGGTTCCAATTCATTCAAGATGTCCCGTAAACTCTTAAAAAAATGATTGAATGCAGGTATCTAGTTTCTGTAAAAATATGTATTTACATGGAATTCCGTTCCCTAGTTACGAGTAAGGCTAGGAAGTTAATGCTGTATCAATCGGACAAATATGCATGCAAATATGCTCTACCATTTGTAAAATATGCACCAGAACTAATAAGATACTAACAATTAACAGTTGTATTTGTGTAATGTAATGCATACTGTGTAATGTAACGCATGTATTTGTGTAATATAACATGTATTTATGAACAATTACAAAATTTTTAATTTTAACAATTAATTTGCATCTTTGTTCCTACTTAAGATTCCAGCGATAATTTTTATAGTAAAATATGATGATTTCGTCTGTATCATCGTCGAAGTATCAATTCGATTGCCATAAATTCTCAATCAAAGATAAATTATCACATCATTGATAATCGGACAAATCATTTCCGATACCAGCGCCATTATATCATCTAAAAGAAGTTCAGGCAAATACTGCTGCAACGAACGAAAGACATTCCCACGGTTTCTTTTGAATAGCATTCACATTCACATTTGTGAAGTACATATTTCGGTTTCAAGAGACATTTATGCATATTAACTGAATTTTCAAGAGAAATATTAAGAACAAAAAAGCAATAAAATATGAATAATAACAGAAATATTATGGAAATATGATGCATTAACACATAAATAATTAAATATGCTCTAATGTGCTATAAAAAACCATCGAATTTCTGTTCATTTGATTGTGTTTTGAGGACATTTGATAATTAGCATTTTATAAAGCTCATAATTAAAAATATGATTTTTGATGAACTGCTGGGCGTCAGTTATGAGGGCGTCGAATAAAATTTCTCCCACTACTTAAATATGTGACTTTCGAAAAATGATCTAGAGAGAAGTGTCACAGAAAGACGGGACGCGAGGAGACGGGGCGCGGAGAGGGTGGAATGCGGGACGGGGCGCGGAGAACTGGGTTTGAGGGATGGGTCGTGGAGAGAGGGAGATGGGAGTCGGGACGCGCGTATGGGACGTGTCGCGACGAAACACAGGAAGGCGGTTAGCAGAAAAGACGTGAAGCGGAGGGACGCGGTGCGTTGGGTCGGGACGCGTTGGGACGGGACGCGGAGGGACGACGAATTCAGTCGCTGTCTGGAGGAGAATTCTAGCGGCCGGCTGATCTGATCGGTAGTTTTCCGTGGTTTCTTCGATCAACACCAGGCGAATGCCGGAGCAGTACCCTAACAAACGGGTTACGGACCGCGCGCGATCTTCCCTTCCTCTTCCTTGTTCTATCCTCTCCCTTTACACACACACTTACACTAACATGCACTACACTACCACATATTCCGCGAGACCGGTCGGGAGCTTAGAGCTTGTTCCGGCTGGGGCGGTGCTCTGCTGGTGGGTGAGTCCTGGTTAGGGTGAACCCCACTAGCCGAAGGTAGGTCGGCACCGGATCTGGCCATCGAGCGGGGGAAGATCACCGCCATCTCACGGGGAAAAACATGCAATACACTAACGGGACTAATGATCAAAGTAGTTGACGCGCCCGAAAACACAAAAAAAATCAATAAATCAATGCAGAAGGACAGGATGTGAAGGGACGGTGCGTGTGGATGAAACACGTCGGAACATGACCCGGAATGGAGAGGTGGAAGGAGAAGGGATTCAGAGAGGCAGGATAAAGGAAGCCGGGACGACGAGAAGAGTGTGGAGGTCGCGATCGACCAAAACACAGAGACATGAGAATGCACGGAATGCAGAGACGACACGTGTCACAAAATTACACGTGTTAAGGTAGTTGGTGCTTCACTCAAAACGCGCCAATGTGTTACAGCACATTTTAGTAACTTCGCTCAGGCATTCAGGCATTTTCAAGTCGACGGCGAGGCTTCAGTCTTTGTCCTCCACTATTACCATGAAAAGAGTCTTGGGTCGAGCCAATGCAAAATTCCCAACGCAATTTTCATCAAATCATAAGATATGGCTCATTCTTCTCGTGTCTTCTCTTGACTCACTTCCTCCTCCTAAATACAACTTAAGGGTTTCTACTTAACTAAATAAGTGTATTCCACACGTGATCCGCTCATCCACATGCTTTAGCTGATCGTAAAAAATCCTCGCAGCCGAGTCATGGTTCGGAATATGTGGTGGTTGGGATAGTATAGAGGAGACCAAGCAATATGGCGGAAGGCGTAGCTGTGAGAGACGTGGGGCGTGGGTGACACGGGCAGGGGAGTAGAAAATAATACTATGTGTGGTATGCACCAATGATCAGCCATTCACTGTGAGAAAGATACGATGAATTCTACGCGGAATCGTGAATGGCGCCGTGGGAAAAACAAGAATTCGAGGACTTGAGATGGAGGTGTCTCAGGTCGTGATATCCACGGAGAGACAGTCCAGTGGTGAAAGGCAGTGTAAGATCTCTGACAACTCAAGAATTCTTCTATGGAGCTAAATCACTTCAGAAGTTCATTCCACTGCGACGCAGGCTGGATAAGCAACCATGCAGGAATATCAAGGAGACACATGATTTCCGTAGAGTAAACTTTACAGCGAGGTAGCAGTTATGCAATGAATACGAAGGGACAAATATTAGAAAGAAAACATTTTCATATTTAAGAAATGAAATAAGAAAACAATTTACACGAAAAGACATTACATGTCAAAGTAATGGAAAATAGACATGCAGCGAAAGCGATAATTCAAGAAACTTTCAGAAAAGCAGAAATATGTACTACGCGAGATTGGAAAAAAATAATTTGATAACTAAAGCAGTTAATGATCGTGAGATGTCAGACATCCTCGGAAGAGACAATTACGAGTCACGCTTGGACATGTAGTGAGAGTGTGGTCGATTAGACTAAAAAAAGAGTGCTAAGAATGATCATAGACTTTGCGTGAAAGTTGAGGTCACAAATGACTTACAACATTAGTTGAAAACATACGTCAAGAAACAAAAAGATATGAAAAAAATTAATTGAATATGAGAAGAAACTTTCACGTATTATATCCAGGTATATTTCAGTGAAGAATTTTGGAAAAGAAAAAAGAAACACAGAAAGATATAGACAACATCGAATTTTATTTTAATCGAATTTTAAATTTACAATCAAATACTTCATGCTAAATAACACTGATATACAAAAATAAATGTTTGTCTTTCACACGAATGAAAATCGCAGATTCAAGAAGTATTTTTTGTGTTGAATTCAATTATAATTTCAGTTTTTCTTCATCAGGCAGGGGTTTTGTGTGATATTCATTTGAATATTTTATTTTTTTAATAAAATCAGGAACCAGCTACCTCACTGTAAATGATATACTATTCTTTGTGCCTTGCCTAGAATGTAGTAGACGTTATTTTCGTTAATATTTTGCTTTTGGAACACATCTCTTGTTGGACCAAAAGTCGTTAACTATATCTGAACCCCACTTGCCTTGATACCAGTTTTCTATTGTAGAAATTTACTGCTGAAAACGCTTGCCGTGCCTTCTTGACCCGCTGACAGTATCGCTGACAGTCCCAAGATTTTCCGGGAAGAAATCTAAGTGAGAGACATGAGAGAATTTTGGAAAAGAAAAAAAAACCATAGCTTTATGAGAATAAAGATCTGTCACTTAGTCCCGATAGATTTCTGCGTTGATTCCAAAGAAATTGTAACACATTTTTGAAAGGCTGCCTGGCTGGCTTTTTTCAGTGAATTTAACAGTTCTTTAAAATGTTTATCAACTATTAACGACCTTATTTGTGGTCCTTCAAAAATCCCTTCTTTCAATTTAGCATCACTGTCTTTGGGGAATTTCGATTTTAAATACAAGAGTCCATCAGAAAGTTTATCTCTAGTTTTTACAAAATTTCATTTCTCCGAATAAAGGTCTGAGCATGTCAAAACATGAAAGAACCTGCTCAGTGTTGCCTATTGGTGCTTCAACTTGATATTACATATTGTCTTCACATACAGCTTCAAAACAAAATCACTACTAATAAGGTAAAGGTTCCTATGACAAGATAAAGAAAATGCTGAAGTTGCATTTCAAAAAGTATCTGAATTCAGTATGAAAAATGCACTAGATACACTAATCAGATTTCTTGTGAAGAAAACCTCTTTGTCGACCAGTGTAATTATCTTTATTCATTCCATTCCAGTAAGTAAAGACTAAAAAAATGTTTCATTGAATAACCAATACAACCAAACCTGATCGCACCTCACCAACCGATTACGTGTGTTCCCTACGAAAGTTTTCTAGTGACTGAATTCATGCGTCCTCCCTGACGATCAAGACCATCCAACACCCTCTTCCCACTTTCTGCACATAATGTGTTCGGGGCCGTGTCCATTTACACAACGTTCTGACATCATAATATTAACCCTTCTTGATCCATTGTCCTGACAACGCGAATTCTTTAACTGACGCCATATTCCAACGCTAAATGCTGATTTTATCATTAGAAACTAATTCCAAAGTTCTTGGCTTCTCACAATATGCAAGACCGTTTGAGAAAATACCTCAGTATTAATCTATTTTTCCAAACAAACAATTGATGAATAAAATTAAATAAATATCCCAAATCTCCAGACACCATTTTGCTCCTATCTCTGGCTTTCACTTTCCCTCACCCTTTCCATTTATTACTTGGTCTCCTCCTCTCCTTTCCATCAATTCTCTCCCTTTCCCAAACCCCTCGCGTCTTCCATCTTCTTGCACCTTCTTCCTCCCCTCCACTCACTTCACGTCCGCTTCCTCTTTCCTTCGCCATTGCACATCCACTTAGTAATTATGTGAGATTAAGGATTGAGAGAAGCTTCATATATGAATCATCAGATCGGGCACACGAGGTTATTTTGAGTTTTCTTCGAACCAGCAGTGCCCTTTTCAGCCGTGCGTAAACGGAATACGCAGTCGCTCCCCAGGTCCTAGCTACCCGCTGGCTTCCGCTCCCCTCCACTTCTCTTCCATTCGCCCTTTCCCCTCCCGCAATCCTCGCTCCGTGACGCCATTTCTTTCTTTCCGCCATCTCCTCGCACATCACATTCCCTTCCTCTCTGCTTCCCCGACCTCGCTCGCCTGCTAATTCTTGATTAAGCCGATGCGCGGCCGGCGCAGGCGTGTGGTGCGGCGTGCCGCGGAGGCGGTGGCGGTGGTGTGGGCGGTGGCGGCAGGGGTGGCGGTGGGGGCGGGGCCGGAAGCGGCGGGGACGGCGAGGGCGGCGGCAGAGACGGCGGCGAGGGCGGCAGTAGTGGCGGCAGCGGGGGCGGCGGCAGGGAGAGCGGCGGGGTAGGGTGGGGCGCGGTGGGGGCGGCATGTACGGCGGGGGGCGTGTATGGCGGGGGAGGGTACGGCGGGGTGTGTGTGGCGGGGGCGGTGAAGGCGGCGGGCGCCCAACTTCGGATCAATTAACTCGGCACTCGACCAATTTCTATTAACCGTCTACTGCATAAACCGACGCGCGTCGGACCGTGGGTTGACCGCGGCGGTGGAAGGGGGGGAAGGATGGCAGGCGTACCGCCTCTGCCGAACGCCGACCCTCCCACCCATGTCGCTCTCCCTTCCCCACCACAGGGCCTTCCCTTGGGGCACGACTCCCCTATACTGACCCGCGCCCTCAACGTAGCTCCCGGCAATGGTTATACCACCGTCAAATTCAATAGCACACGCTAATTGACAGTTTGAATCATTGAATTGTCTTCTGCTGCGGATAGCAAGTACTAAGAACACTCAATAAATCGAATTTTGTAGGAAACTACTTTAACCCGAGTATTGTGTGAAACCTGTATAACTAGACTAACATGGGAATGCGTTCTATCTCGGATATTATTGGTAATTGATTAATCCTTGGTAATTCGAGTATTTTACTAGTGACTAATTCGAATGTTATGAAAAACATCTGCAAAGTGAATAATGTAAAAAACTGATAACTGTAACTTTATAATCACAAATTGCTTGATATCTCGAATTCTATTCGTGTTAGATCTTCTCCATCCACAAGCACATGGAGTTTTGCAAATCAACCTTTGATAAAGCGAAATAGCTCGTAGTTCCAATATTTATTATTGCACGTTAGTCGCGTATCACAATTCCACTATGGTATCAAAAACAATTGTGTATCCTCGATAATCCGAACATGAACCCCGCGAATTCATTGATTTGTCAAATAGTATTTTATTCTCATTCAGCACTCGTTCTTCAGTTATTTAAAACAATGCGGTTTACCCGTTTTGAATCACAGAAGGAATATATGGAGAATAACTGCTGAAACACCTTCAACTCGACTATACTTCATCAACACTCAAACCATGATGCAGCACAAACTTTCGACTTGTAAAGAAACAAACATAAACGCCTAAATTAAATATATGGAAACACTTCTCTCCAAACTATAAAACCTTATATCTAGTCATGGAAATGGTGAAAGTTAATACCTTTTCGACGACCAAATTTCATCAATGTTCTGGCAATGCCTCACCGTCAGCGTTGGAATGCAAGGCCAAAAAACGCACATGACAGGCGACACCGGCGTTGGTTATCTTCTTTTAACCTTTTCCTGCACTATTCCGGCTGATAAATGAACTTCTACCCTTTCATAAAAATGACCAAATTTGAAACAGAGTATGCACACAAAAAGAATGACCATAGTAGCAATCACTCCGCAAAGAAGGGAATATATTTTCGCCTCGAAATTAGAAATACGGAAACACCTTAAAAATCATATTTAAAACAACACAAAACTCCTTCAAATGCAGTCATCGAGAATAATCGTAGAAGTACATACTACACGACTATATTTCAAGTGTTCATGCGGTTTCAGCTTCAGCGTTGGGGTACAGAGCCATTTCCAACAAAAACTCTTGGTGAACGCATCCTTGGCATCCGCATCCGTTGTCTTCGTCCCAAGCCCTGTCTGCACCAATTCTGCATGAGAATGGATTTCTGTCCTTTCATAAAAATATCAGTAGACTAAATTTGAAACACAATATGCACACAAACAGAACGACCACTGTAGGCAACCAGATGTTCACCTACTCCTGTAAATTAGAAATATACACACATTTCAAAAACATCTGAAATCCTCTTGACACCCAGTCATCGTGAATAATCGTAGAAGATATCCACTACACGACTACACTTCAACAGTGTTCCGGCGATGCTCCAGCTTCAGCGTTGGGGGTACAGAGCCAGTGCCAACAAAAACCCCTGGTGGGCGACACCCGCATCGGTTACCCCGCCCCCCGCCCCTGGTAGCCGCCTTCTGGTGGTCCCGGCGCTCTGCCAGAAAACGCCCTTCCCGGGTCAGTCTGCGGCGGCGGCCGCGACCGCGCAACAGATCAGATCGATAGCGAATTAAAAGTGCATTCACGTTACGGCGAACCAGAGCTTGCCTCCCTCTCGGCATCAATGTATAAATCTGTCAGCGCGACGCCGCTCGGAGTGGATGCTGAGTTGGGGCCGAGCCCGTATTTCAGCGCCGGGAAGCGCCGTGGTATTCCAATGTAGTAGACGGCCACAGGGGGGCGGATTTTCCAGACTCTTCGACCATTTTAAAAACGCTTCGAAAAACTTCTGCATCTTATTCGATGCGTTAGGCACATATTCTTCGAGTCAATTAAACGTTGAATAACTTTTGGAAGCTAAGCCAACTTCAAGGTATTTGGAATTTCAAAGAAGATAGAAATACGCTTATTGCATTTAAATCTGTCGTAATAAAGAAAATTACGTGAGATAATGTAACGATTATTTTGACATTATCACAATTAATAACAAACGAATTTACTTCTATTTTGATTTGACTTTAAATGTGCTGATCGAAAATAATCCACCAATAATTTGCAAAAATACAGATAATTTAAAAACAATCTTGGTACCATAAGCTCAATGTTCCAAGATTGAAAACAATTTATGATTGGAATAAGAAAATTGTGAAAACCTAGCTATAATATTCATCCACTAAGAAGGTTGTTTGATAGTGTTCACATTGTCCGGTACCCCTCACGGCGAAAGAATTCCACCAACACAAAAGTTGGCTTCCTTTAGTCTGTAATTCGATCTCGTAGGCAAACGACCCGCAACTTGCTCGTATGTGTGTACACGCAACTTTCCAACAACGGACAAGTGTGTCTCTGGAACAAGGCATTTACGGAGGATCGAGGTGACAGAGGGCGGCGAGGGATACACTCATTAATGCATGATGCATCGCCGGAACGTTCACTAGGCCTTCTCGTCCCTTCTCCAACACCGTCGCCCTCCCCCGAATCGCTCGTCTTCCTAACCGCACGGGTTCCAACCCCTACCCCCGTTCCACTGTTCGCCCTCTGCTTCCTGCCCTGCCCCGTTCCGTTCAACCAGCCTTACCCCATCTCACCCCGTCCGCTTCATTCCACTCCGCCACTCTCCCTCGCTTCACACTTCCCCACTGCGTAATTCCTTGCCCCGCTTCGCTCCATCCCGACCCGCTTCCCTACACCCTGCCCCGCTTCGATACACCGTGCCCCGCTTTGCTTCACCCTTCCCCGCTTCGCTTACCTTGGCCAGCTTTGCTTCACCCTGCTTCGCTGCCCTTCATTGTGCCCTGCTTCGCTACTCCTTGCCCCGCTTTACTTCACCCTGCCTCACTTAGCTTACTCTGCCTCGCTTCGCTTCACCTTGCCTCACTTCGCTTACCCTGCCCCGCTTTGCTTCATCCTGTCCCGCTTCCCGTCATCGTGCCCCGCTTTGCTACACCCTGTCCGCTTTGCTTCACCCTGCTCCGCTTCGCTTACCCTGCCTCATTTCGCTTCGCTCTTTCTCAATTCGCTTACCCTGCTCCGATTTGCTTCATTCTGCCCCACTTCACATCTTCGTGCCCCGCTTCGCTTCGCTACACTCTGCCCCGCTTCGCTTGCCCTGCCTCTCGCCGCGCTACACCCTGTCCGCTTTACTTTACCCTATCCCGCTTCGTTTCACCCTGCCCTGCTACACCCTGGCTCGCCACATCCCTCCGCGCCTCGTTCTACCTTTCCTCTTTGCGCTCCATACTTCCCCACATAGCTTCACCCTGCCCGCTTCGCTCCATACCGCCCCGCTTTGCTGCATGCCTCTCTCTACACTTCCCTTATGCGCTCCAGACTTCTCCGTTTCACAGCGCTTCTTTGTACCGCTTCCTGACACCCTGCCCCAATTTGCTTCTCCCTGCTCCGCTTCGCTTTACCCTGTTCCGCTTCGTTTCATCCTGCAACGCTTCACTTCAAACTCCTCCGCTTCGCTTCAGCTGCCCCCGCTTTCCTTCACTCTCCCCCGATTCGGTATTCTCTGCCCTGAGCCACCTCTCTCCTTCCTCTACGCCCCAGCCATTCCTCTCTACCCCATTCCTCTCCCCGCACCCCGTTTCACATCACCATCCCGAGTCACCGCTCTCTTCCTCGCCCCGCCTCACACTTCAACCATCCCCACCTCCCTCCCTCTCGCCCCAACCCGCTTCCAAAAAGCCGCCGCTGGAATAAAACCGGGGTCTTTCTTTAATTATCACGGAATTCATCCCTCCTCGCCCCTCTACGCCTCTCGACCCGCTACGCAGTCCCGCGAACTTTGGCTAATAAATTAGAGAACCCTTGGGACGCCGTAACATAAAGCGGGTAACGCGAGCAACTAACTATCTTGACGGCCGCTGACCGCTGAGGAGGGAGGGGGTGGGTTGGAGAACGGGGTGGGGAGGGGGCGGGGAGTAAAGGGGGAGACGGGAAGGAAAAGTCCACAGCTCGTGGAAAGCGGTACAAAATGAGCTGTCGTTATTCGAATATTCGAGCAAAATCCTATTTACGGCGACACTTGAGAAGTTTTATTAATGTGGACACGCGGGCAATCTAACAAGGAAGAGACAAAATATTTCCGAGGACGAGCGAGATAACTTTTCCGACATGCGGTTCTGGTGATGGTCGTGTGAGGGAGCTTCTCGAGTGGTGCTTTGCGTGCGGGAGTGCCAAGGTATGAGAAGAAATCAAACAACCAGAGTGGCGGATTATTGCAAAATGTGGCGCAGTGCAAACAACCCAGTTTATAAATGAAGATGATGCTGAGGGCCTACTCATCACTAAACGTAGGCGAAGTAGGTGTACGCTTTTATGACCTCAAAGTTCAAGTACGTCATCTCTTATAGTTTGCCGTTGCCGTCAATTATTGAGGTGGAAACCGTAAATACCGTAATAACCGTTATTATTGAGGTGGAAAGATCAGGAACGGCGATGGTTAACTATGAATGAGCTGATGATTAAAAAGGGATACGTTGTAGTAAAGAAGCCATTCATGTCATAATTACATGATGACATGACTTACTTGAAAGCAGGGATTCCTTACTTGGGATTCAAATTAGTCTGCAAATAACTTTTCTGCATTGAATTATAAGTCGATGAGTAGTGCTCAGATGCAGCTCTGTAATATCTCATACAATTCAGTGAGTTACATTATATTATTTTTATTATTGTTCTTATTGTTAGCATTTTTATCATCATCATCATCATATTATTATTAATATTATTATTATTATTATTATTATTATTATTATTATTATTATTATCATTATTATTATTATTATTATTATCATTATTATTATTATTATTGTTGTTGTTGTTGTCTTAATTAAAGTTAAATTTTATTTATATTCTTATTGTAATATGTAAATTGTAGTGTTGGGCCACCAGGTTGTAAAAACCTACCTGCAGAAATAATAAATATCCAAAAATCTTGTACATTTTCGTAGCATATTTTGTTCACCCACTTAATTTCTACTTTCAACGTTATTAAACCGGTCATGACATTTGACGAACTCAAATGAGTGATTTAATATTCCCGTAAAGCTTATTGGGGCAGCAAATTATGTTATAAATCCAAATAGTTGCCTGCAGCAGCAAAAATGTTTCTGAACTAAACCAAACAAAGTAGTTTTCTACAAAAAAAAAGTAGCACGCACGCTCCTCAAGAAAAACAAATAAAATACTCTCATATAACACTACAATACATGAAATATATTTTAACAAAAACAGTCTTCACGAACACTTAATAAATATTATGTATACATTGTAACCGTTCTTTGCAATTCAGGAAATAAAAATATTGTCCTTCCACAACGCAACACGTAAATAGCAAATATTTAATGGCATCGCTCTCACATGATTTCAGTTGTCTTAAGCAGTGAAACTGATAATGAGAATTCAATCGCTACGTTCAGTATGAGCACGCGTTGTAACAGAATAAAATATTTTCATTATAAAGTCACATTCGACCAATAAATAATCAACCAACAATCTTATGCATGCCATTAGAAATCACCTATGTATTTTTGTCGCTCCTCTTTTCTAATACATTCCTACTCGTTCAAAGACATCCAGGAGTCACTGTATTCGATTTAACACCCCCATCCTATTCAGTTGAACTCTCTGCCGCTGAAGCAGAAGCACAGCATGAGTGCTTGGCCACGTACAAAGTGCATGCTACCAAGCCCTCCAAATCTCTCCCGTCACAAGTTTTTCCCTTCACTTTTTTTAAAGCAAAAAGATATCGCCGCCGATGCTACACATCCCCTACGATATGATCGCAAGCCCTATGAATATTGAACACGAAAGTCGAGCAACTCCTCCGGAGCCAATTTGCCGACCGAAAAATTTAGCACCGAAAGAAACGCTCGTCCCCGCGCCAAAGTTCCACGAGAGGGCGCTCGCAGCAGCACCGGAAGCGGAACTGGCGACGGTGCACAATGGTCCGATTTTGGGGGGAGCAGACAAAAATGTATTCGATTGATTATTTCGTGACTTCGGGTGGGTCAACTGCTATGGTGATTAGTGCCGTAAGAGTGGTGAACGTTTTTATCACGGGAAGGGGCAGTGTTCCTTTTCCGCTGCATAGTGAGATCCGACGCATACCTACACGTCTGCAGGGCATGTGGGGTTTCCCCGTCCATGTATATATCGCCAGTGTGCTGCCCCGGCAGGTACAAGTTCTTACCTCTAGACTGGGCTCCCAACATGTGTGGTAGTATGATGGATTTTGGGCGTGCATGTGTGTGTGTGTGTGTGTGTCTGTGAAGTAAGGAGTGAGAATAGGTGAAGGAAGAGGAAGGAAAGATCGCGCGATGTCAGCTCATTTATAAGGGTACTTCTCTGGCTTTCATCTGATGTTAATGAAAAACATGGAAAACTAACGACCAGAACAGCCGGCCGATAAAATTCTTCTCCAGAAAGTGACTGAATTCCATCTAGGTATGTAGTTAGCATCGGAAATCTTGCCATCAACAGGTTTCGATCCCATTCAATTACCGATCAGAAGCACTGCAGTGGCATCAGTTGTTACCCACTCAGTCGGTAAAAAATCTTTAAAAAAAGTGCAAGTGATTGTTTTCGAATGTGCAATTCTATTACGTTTGTAAGGTTTTAATTCTCTCTTGACAACCAATATCGTGTGAGTGAGTATTTTGTATTTCCGGGTGCGACAACTATTTTGGTCATTAATCTAATTATTATACAGCATGTTACAATTGGGTGTTCTCCCCCTGCCGGGAAGTGATATCAGGTCCCGTCCTACACGACAGTTTGGAGTGTTTCCCCTGGAACAGGGTGAATAAGCCATAATCTCTCTACTTTTCTCCCTTATTTGTGAGGTAATGTAGTGCAAGTGTCAATATGTGTGGGTGCGTTTGTGGAAGTGGAGATAAGAAGGTAAGAGAAAAGACAAGGATGAACCAGGGAAGATTTCGCGCGATTTGTGAGCCTATCATTCACCTGGTACTGATCGAGATAGCACAGAAAACTACCGATCAGTTTAGCCCACCCATCATGTTGTCCGCCAGACAGCAGCAATGGATTGGCTTCTTTCGAAAAAACTTTTATTCTAAAATTAAAGTCGACTTTGTATTAACACAAATTAAATTATATTAGTCTCACACGGTTAACGTTTTAACTCTGATTTTACGGGGAAAATGATTTTGTTCTGCCTTTTTGGTCCCCTTTTTTATGACTTGCAAACCACCGTGCGGCGGCAGCGGTGGCGATGGCGGACGCGACACGGACGCAGTGGGGCGGGAGGCGCAGCCGGGACTTACGGTTCCCCTATTGTCATTTGCAGCGGGGAGAGAGAGAGACGGAGGGAGTGGACTCTTGCGATGCAAGTAAGGCGCCGCTGCCGGTAGAAGTATCGGTAAAGCGATGAGGAAAGTGGCGTGGAGGGGAGGGAGGAAGTGGTTGTGGTGGTAGTTGAACGGGAGGAGTTGCAGCTGAAGCGAAAGTGGTGAAAATGCAAGGGGGTTCCGAACTACTACCTGTGGTTTGTATGCGGAGGGAACAATTCTGCATACTCCTTCTCAGGTTCCCAATTTAAGGAATTCTCTCTTATTAATGTGCCCCTTATTTATTACAATGAAACAAATATAGAGACTATTATCGTTATTTGAAGAACATTGTTACCGTCAACAATAGAATTCAACTGAACAATACATAACACAACAATATTTAATTTTCGAAAAAAAAGACTCCTTTGTTACATCTGCGCAAGCAATTCAAATATTACGCACTGGACCGAAACACTCCCTCCAGCTGGGATGTGTTGAGTGGTAAAGGTGGGGAGAGGTTGGTCGACCCGACGGAGCGGCAGCACGATTCCTTTGCTTGGATCCGACCGGTTTCGCCTCGAACCCTAGGTGTCCGGGCCAACGCGCCGTGCCTTATCAATGCCTAACTCACCCCTCCCTTCCACCCCACAACGCATCCCAGCTTTAACGCGTTTTCGGAGCAGCCCGGAGGATTTGAATTGCGCTTCCGGATGCAACGAACAAAACTATTTTTATCGAAAAGGAATATTTTCGACGAGAAACCAACTGTACCGAACTTACTGAAATACCAATATTGGCGATATTTTTATTTTGGACGGAACTATTAATGGACGTACTGTATAATACACTAAGGAAAGAAGACTGTTTAAACATTATCGTCACAAAACCTGGAAAGAGTGATATCGCTTGACACGGAATTACCTCTCGTAGTGAGTAGATTAGAATTTATACGAAAAACCTAAAATTTCACAGATTGAATCAGCAAGGAAAACAAATCGCACATATTCAACCCGAAACGCAAGTTATCTTGCAGTGCACGTTGTCATCGTGTTTAACTCACAAACGAGTTGCCCTAATCCCTTAAATGCCGGTATTCGTGAACCTTCTAGAAAAGAAGCTCTGAGTTAACATTGCTTATCGTGCTGTAATCAACACAATTAGACGTTTTCGGCATTCTCATATATATTTGGTAGAATGTTTGTTAGTTCGGAATTGATACCCTACCGTTTCGTTCATCCGACTGCAATAAAACTTCGTCAACTTATTGCTTGCACTTGCGCAAAGAATGTAAGCTTAATACAATGAGAATGTGCTAATGTCTACCGGACATAGACGCATGTTTATGATGATTTTATTGCTCTTCGCAACCTGCCGCACCCTCACGTTTTACGCGTGTCTCCGCTGCATATTCTACCCCTGCGATTGAGAAATACTGAACGGAATTATTACTTGAAAGTTACTTCGGACAAGTAAATAAAATTTCTCCAGGACTCTTTCCATTCATAGTGAATGCATACCCAAACTTAAGGGATATCTTTCTAACAATAAGATACTTGACAACCATGTCCAAACCTGGACACAGAACAAACCCATACTCACGCGAAAATCCATTAAAATTTTTTGCGGAGCATAGCGGAAAACGTGATTAACATCATGTGACCAGTAGCGTGTTAAATGTAATACATTATAAGAGCGAAGCATTTTCAGATCTACTAGTCTTAAATAAAATAAGTCTGGATCTTTAAAAGCTCGAAGTGCCCAAGGGAGGTACTCTGTTACGTGACGGAAACCCACCTTTATTTTAAGATAAGAGTGAATATTCAAATTAATGAATCCGATCAATCACTATTAATGATTGTGGGCGTAATCACTGCACTAAACCACTGTGCTGCCTCGCTCCTCTCGGCTTGGGGGCCGTCACCTTCCATCGGTCGTGGACCCATCGCACCCGAGATACGCAAGGAACTATTCGTCGCCGTTGATTCATTGTAGTGGTTCCGGGAGCGTCAACAGATGAGGCATTAGCCTCCTAAGTGTAGTGCATATTTTTTTTCGCAATGATCTTCCCTTGCTGGATGGCGACATTCGGCACCGACCTACATCAGCTTGCGGGGATTTCCCTAACTAGGTGTCTCCCACAAGAGGCGCACCGCCCCAGTCGGGAAAACACTCCTGACATGTGGTAGTGTAGTGCATGTATGTGTGTGTAAGTAAGGGCAGAGGATAGGAGACGGAAGAGGAAGGAAAGATAGCGCACGGGCCGTGGCCCGCTTCTTGGGGTATTGCTCAGACACTACCCTCGTGTTGATCAGGGAAACTAGGGAATACCGATCAGAGCAGCTGACCACTAGAATTTTCCCCACTCAGCGGCCGAAATCCGCCGCCGTCGGGACTCGCACCCTAGGACCTGGCGTTCGGATCCGCTGCAGAAACTGCAGCAACGCTGGCTCTGAGTTAAACTCAGTCGGGGAAAGTAGCAAGAACGAGGCTACGGTGCGAGGCGGTGGTGAAAACGACGGTGGCATTGGTGGGACGGTGTGGAGAGGGACGGTCCGAGGTGACTCGGGGGTGGCGGAGGCGCGGGCGTTTCTGGAGTTATGCGGGCCGGGAGGGATGTAGGGATGATGGGATGGGGCAGGGAAGATTCGAGGGGTTCGGAGCAGAGAGGGGTAGATCGAGGAGGAGCGGGGCGGGGAGGAATGGCGTTTGGCAAGAGCTTGGAAGGGCGGAGGAGAGGAACGGGTGGAGTGTGAAGTGGTGGTGGGGCGAGGCGGGGCGGGGCGGGGCGGGGCGGGGCAGGGCGGGGCGGGGTGGGGTGGGTTGGCGGAGACATCGCGACGCCGGTTTCTAATGGTCGGCCGCGCGGCGACGTCGCAAAAACAGTCCGAGAAGCGACGGATCCGCTTTGCCGAGGTACACAACGCACTGGTTGGTGTTTTCTGTCGATGAAATCTATGTGTTTGTTCCGAAATTCGGTGGCGGATTTTTACTACGTATACTTTTCACGCGACAAACCCAAGTGTTTTTGCTTTATAAACACAGGTACTGATGTTTGAAATTGGTTCAGTATTAGTTATGTGGATATCTTAGTTGGAGAATGCAACTGGAAAATACAATTTTATATTGAAAATATATCATACTCCGTTATTACTTTGAATCACGGGTTTACCTTCAACCAGTTATTTCCCACCAGCAAGGCATTGCCCCAGCCGGGACAAATTCTAAGTCCCCAATCGATCTCCCGGGATGTATGATAGTGTAGTGCGTGTTAGTGTGTGTACATAAGGGGTGAGGATAGGACAGGGAAGAGGAAGGAAAGATCACGCGCGGTCCGTGGCCCGTTTGTTAAAGTACTGCTCCGGCATTCACCTGGTGTTGATCGGAGAAACCACGGAAAGCTTCCGATCAGAGCAGCTGGCCGCTAGAATTCTCCTTCAGACAGCGACTGAATTCGACCTAGCTGAAAAGCTGCAGTAACATCAGTTGATGCACTGAGCCACTGCTCCCGGTCGGACCGGTGGGGAGGAGTTTCTTTGCACGAGGCGAATGCGGAATCTCGTCTTGGCGCGGGACGGAGTCGAGCGATTTACGTAACAGGCTAACGCCGCGACCGGACATGGGCACAATGGCGCAACGAAAGCCTCCCCTCTCCCTCCCCCTTTCCAGCAGCAAGCACTGGAACCGACTCGCTCCTCACGCGGCAGCTCAAAAACAGCGCCTCGTTCCGAGAGATGTATGGGCTTCGTTGCAGTTTCAGTGACCAGCGAAATCGTTCTGTGCGATGACGTTTACGGCATGTTTCCTCGGTGGATCAGGATACCTTAAGCGTCTCGGAGAATCATTTCCTGCCCTATCATGAAGATTCTGTTTGCGAGAGTTGCATTCCTGTTGCAACACCTGTATTTTGAGAGTCATAACTAGAGTCCGCAAAAATATGTAGCATGAAACGACAAAACTTATAGTACATAAATATCTAATGGAATTGATAAGAATATGTAACAAATAAATGGAAAAAGGGCTAAAATATGTAAAATCAAAGTTACATTAATAAAAGATGTATTATCTTATTGTTTTAAAAATAACAATTGCGAATCCTGCTTAATTATTTTGTTTTAAGAGCAGATACATCCATCGTACAGACGTAAGAACTCAATGACCAGCAAAAATCGCTGTATCATTGTCATCGTAATATTACACGTCTGCGACTTCAAATATCTCTCGAAAAATTTGTTTAAATATAATGTAACGGATACTTTTCATCACCCAGAGATAATATTTGCAACGCTCACGCGCTCTTATTGCAAATGCAATGGAGGCAAAAGTTAACCCAATCAGACCGCGTTCATCTCACCGTGTATTCTCATGGGGCACCTGGCGTCATCAGCGCGTAATTCTGAAAATGTGTAAGAAAATTGGCAATTTTTGAATTAAAAATTAGTTTTGAAAATTCATTAAATATTTTTGCGAATTAAATTTTAAGAAAATTGAGCGAATAATTAATGGTTTTCAATTCAGTAAAGTATATGTAAAATATGTCATTGAGAAAAAAATATGTAACGACAAATTTGCTAATTGTGTTAAGATTGACATTATTCGCCAAGAGCACAAATTTGAGAACCGAATATAAAAAGACAAAAATGTGTAATTACATAAGTATCCAGTCTCTAGAAATCAGATTCCTTCCTGCATACAATCTTTGTTAAATTTGTAGCAGCGTAAAGAATGTACGTAATATACGTGTGTGAAGTGGCACTTTTCATGAGATTTCGTCGTTATCTCCCTTTGCAATTCGTCACCCACTGGTTACAATGAACGCATTTAAGATCTGTTCAGAACTTTATTAGTCCAACTGATTGACCTATAAAGCATCAAATGGAAAACAACACGATGTGCTTTGACATACCAAAGAACACGTAGAGCGGATTGGAGCTCCAGAAACGACATCCGATACGCGCGTGAGAAACCACTGCGCGAATGGGTGTAACGTGATTCAGGATGCAGCGGCCGCAACGGTTCTTTCCAAGAGAGTTCAACTTCACTGTAGCTGGTATGCCAACTAAAACACTATCAAAATATTATTCGTTTACATTTACTTCATACGCGCGTGCGCACGTGTGTGTGTGTGTGTGTGTGTGTGTGTGTGTGTGTGTGTGTGTGAGAGAGAGAGAGAGAGAGAGAGAGAGAGAGAGAGAGAAGTATAGGAAAAGAGAAAGAAAGAATGAATGAATGAGAGAACTAGAGCTAGAGAGAGAGATAAAGAGAGAGCGAGAGAGAGTTAGAGAGCTAGAGAGGGAGAGAGCGAGAGAGGGAGAGAGCGAGAGAGGGAGAAAGCTAGAGAGGGAGAAAGCTAGAGAGGGAGAAAGCTAGAGAGGGAGAAAGCTAGAGAGGGAGAGAGCTAGAGAGGGAGAGAGCTAGAGAGGGAGAGAGCTAGAGAGGGAGAGAGCTAGAGAGGGAGAGAGCTAGACAGGGAGAGAGCTAGAGAGGGAGAGAGCTAGAGAGGGAGAGAGCTAGAGAGGGAGAGAGAGAGAGAGGGAGAGAGCGAGAGAGGGAGAGAGCGAGAGAGGGAGAGAGCGAGAGAGGGAGAGAGCTAGAGAGGGAGAGAGCTAGAGAGGGAGAGAGCTAGAGAGGGAGAGAGCTAGAGAGGGAGAGAGCTAGAGAGGGAGAGAGCTAGAGAGGGAGAGAGCTAGAGAGGGAGAGAGCTAGAGAGGGAGAGAGCTTGAGACGGAGAGAGCTTGAGAGGGAGAGAGCTAGAGAGGGAGAGAGCTAGAGAGGGAGAGAGCCAGAGAGGGAGAGAGCTAGAGAGGGAGAGAGCTAGAGAGGGAGAGAGAGCGAGAATGTGTTTGTGAGAGAGATGAAGAGAGATAGAGAGAAAGAGAGAGAGAGAAAGTGAGAGAGGGAGAAAGAGAGAGAGAAAGTGAGAGAGAAAGAGAGAGAGAGAAAGTGAGAGAGAGAGAGAGAGAGAGAGAGAAAGAGAGATAGAATGTGTTTGTGAGAGAAAGAGAGATAGAGAGATTTAATGCCACGGTGATACATATTTAACTCGAAAAGTATTTTAAAATCGATTGAAGATCCGTACAATACATTAGCAGTTTCTTTGTTAGTAAAAAGTACAGTCGAAGATCAGTTTCAAAATTAGCATTTAATGATAAAAACAGCACTTTCCTGTACTGAAAATGACTCATAATCTTCGTGTTTAGAAATGCTTTCCAAGAAAAGGAAAGAAGGCTGTGTCCTAAACTAGCAGTATTTAACATTTTGAAAGGAGAAGGCATAAAACTTCTCTTCATTCCACGCGAACAACACTTGCGTGATTGTAGTAAAACGAACTGGCTTTCCCTTGAGCTTTGAGCTTAATATATAAGTAGCAAAGAGCAGGTTGGACAATTTGTACTATAGCCACGTACGTTTCGAGAAGAAGAGTTGCCAAAAGTATACTTGACTTTTGTACAAAGCAGTAACTTCAGTACGGTCGCTTAGAGAATATTCAATATGTTGCTTTTTCCTTGATTTACAAATATTTATTTGTTTTGTTTTTTACTTGACATGCAAATATCTTTTCGTTGTTTCCATTTTCCTTCAAACGCACTATATTCCTTTCATGAGCACAACCGTGAGCAAAAACAGTTTTCGAGTAGGCCTAATTCATAAATAACAGTTAGTGAAGTCTAATGGATGAAAATAATTCATGAGGACCTTACTGCAGAGAGAAATCAATAATGTATAATAATCAATAATAAATCAAATAAAAAGTTACAAACTTCGTTATACTATGGATTTTGGTGATCGTGAAACAACAATTTTAAGGAAATTAATGTTAATGTTTTGTATATGGGTTTTAAAACGTTCTTTATAAAATACGCCAAATTATTAAAAGAACTACATTTATAAGACAGTATGTAATCAGTATTTGAAAATAAAGTAATGCATAAATATCGAGTCCGAAGGAAATGGAAAGGGAGGTGTTTCATTTTAAGACCATTTGTATAAGTCTGCAAGTCTAAATAATACCATTGTAGAGTACAACTTAAAACTGGTACATTATTAGCAAAACCACCCACATTTTGCATCGAACGTTTCGTTCTCTTCCAGCCAGGGACGAAATCTTGGGTGAAACTCTTCCTCGCTTTCAAGCACGATAAGAAATTCGCACCAGCAATTATCGCAACGCGTGATAATTCCAGAGGACTCAACAGAGAAGAGGGATTTTTACGAGCCGAGCCGTAAATTCGGTCAGCTTTATGCTCATCGCTCGACGCCGAAAAAGCAAGCGTCGGGGCTGTTTAAACGCGTGATACATCGGCACGACATAATAACCCAGGCCCCGTTTCGGCAAATATTTCAACGCAATACGCAACTCCCACGGCCCGCCCTCCCTCCCGCCCGCCCATCCACACCCACCATCCGCTCGCACCGCCTCCCCGCCCGCCCACCGTCCACGCCTGCCCATCTGCCGAGCCCGCCCCATTTACAGCACCGAGCGAAGTAATCACTGTAATTGGGCAAACAGAGTTTCAAGATATGTCAACAAATTACCGCAAACGTGACAAACGGCGCCTCTAATTTGGCTAATAGCAATAAAGTAATAGTAAAAACGTTCGTTTTATCAGTGATAATCCATCACGGCCGCGGCGCCCGCCTGGTACCTGCAGCCACGCCCCCTCCTCCGCCACGCCACGCCACGCCACGCCACGCCCGCCGCGGTGCCGCAGGGCGAGGAAGCTGTGGATAAATATTTGGGTTCCGTTGCGCCCGCAGCGGTCCGTCGCACTGCGGCGGCTCTGGAAACGGTGTAGGGCGGTGAAGGTGGTGGATGCGGCTGTTGCGAGGGTAAGAGTAAGAGAGATGCAATGTTCCGGCGATGGAGGTGGAGGTGGAGGTGGAGGTGGAAGTGGAGGTGGAGGTGGAAGTGGCGGTGGGGGTGGTTTGCTGTAATGGAAGTAGTCGCAACAGCGGTGAACGGCACGGGCGAAGGGGTGACCTAAATATTGGCGGGGACGCGATGGGGGGGGGCGAGGTATGGGTGGTGGCAACAGCGGAGTTACTGGTGGAAGCGATGGAGGTGGTTGTTGCGGTGACGGCAGCGTAAACGAGGGCAGGAGCGGTGGCAGTAGCGGGGTGCGCGGCCGTGGCGATGGCGGCGGCAGGTGAAGAGAAGGGGAAAGGCAGTGGCGATGGTGTTGGTGATGGTTGTGGTGGTGGACGCAATGGCGGGATCGAATGTGGTGGTGGTCGCGAGGTTGCTGGTGGAGCTGGTGGAGACGGTGGTGGTGGTGGTTGACGCGAGAGGGAGAGGGGGACGGTGACTGCCGGGGCCGGGGACGGGGGCAGGATCAGGGTTGGCGACGGGGGAGGTAGCGGGGGGAGGGTAAGAGGAGAGAGAGAGGGGGTGAGCAGCCGGCTAGGGCGATCACGGGACGATACGGATAGCCTGAATGACAGATGAGCGCACGTGATCCCAATACCACCAGGAGTGATAGAGGTGATTTGGCTGATTGGAGGTAATACTAGAGGCGCCGCTTGTAACAGTGATTATGGAACTGAAAGTAGCGGTATGGTGGCAAGTGACTTTGTTCACAATCATCTTTGATAATATTATTATTAATTATTATGACATTTGTTCGAAAACTGAAATGATGCAGAATGAGTTTCATGGCATTGAAAGTTATTCCTCATCACAAATTCTTTCTTTTGATTAACAACACATGTAACAAAATTTATATTTGTCAAGGAAAATAAATTTTAATTTAATTGAAGTTACTTTGACAAAGTAATGAGCTCATTTTGTTTCTCTTTACCTGTTTCCCGAGATTTGTATTGTCTTACACCCTCTGATTTAGTATTTCAGTCGCACAATAAACCTTAATTTCTACGCATATTTTACTCACTTTTTTTTACAATTTCCTTCTTCTTTCAATGTTAAAAGAGATCACTCCTTCTGTTGTCCCCTATTTTCGAAAATCCTCTTTAACTTGGCATTTTCCATAGATGCCGTACCACTTCGGATGTGCACCTTCAATTGTATCCAATATATTTATTTACTTTCCTATTTTCTCTCTAGAGTAGCGATTCTCACCCTTTTTAGCTACAATATTCAATAAAAAATTAAAAGTAGTACGCAATTTGCATTTCGTCTCTTCCCAATCCCAACCCAACGAGCATTCGTTGGCAATGGTGGAAGGCAATGGTTGTCGATTGATTGTTAGTAATTCCGGGCGCGTCATCTACTGACGTCACTAGTCCCGTAAGTGTAATGCATGTTTTATCTCTCGGGAGATGCGGTGATTTTCCCCCGATGGATGGCGAGATCCAGCGCCGACCTACCGTCGAGTAGCAGGGTTTCCTCAACCAGGTATCTCCCTCCAGCGGGGCACCGTCCCAGGCGGGACAAGCTCTAAGCTCCCGACCGGTCTCCCAGAATATGTGGTAGTGTAGCGTATGTTAGTGTAAGTGTGTGTGTAAGGGGAGAGGATAGGGCAAGGAAGAGGAAGGAAAGATCGCGCGCTGTCCGCGGCCCGTTTGTAAGGGTACTGCTCCAGCATTCACCTGATATTGATTGGAGAAACCACGGAAAACTACCGATCAGAGCAGCCGCTAGAATTCGACCTAGCTGAAAAGCTAGTGTCGAAAATCCTGCCGCCATCAGGAACCTAGGACCTCCCGGTCAGAGGCACTGCAGTGACATCAGTTGACGCACTGAGCTACCGCTCCTGGTGATCACTGGTGATCTGGTAGTGGTGTGTGGGAGGGGGGGGTCGAAGACAATGGTCGTGACAGACGAAGGAGGGGGGCGTGGGAAGCAGGCGGCGCGGCCGAGTCGAGCGGCGGGCGAGAGAAAGAGAAATTTGGATGTGGGGGGCGTCCTCGCTGCGTGGGCTGAAATCGTGCCAGGTGTCCTCGCGCCCGCACTTGACAAGGGCTGCGCGTCCTCGCGGGGCAGACGACCTTGCCAAGGCGACGCCCATGAGAAAGAGAGGACGGCGCAGACGCGGAGGAGAATGCTGAGGAGACTGCGAGACCAAAGAGGTAATTCGCGGTCGAGACGTCTGGGCCATTCATTTGTAGTCATCCAAATACAAACCGCAGCTCCAACGAGAAGAATTTCAAACGCGTGTTTGAAGTGCACACTATCCATTAGCGTGTTTGGGCAAATGGTTAAAATAACGGTTGCCAAAGAGCAGATCAAATTATTCACTAAATGGCATTTGTATAATAACTACGTATTGTTTCTTTTATTATTTATTATTATAATGAATATTTCGTATTTTATCGTATGCATTGTATTGAATTGTAATGTATTTTTTTCTTCTATATGTGTCATTTTTTTGCTCAACTGCCGCTGAACGGACGCTCATTAAGAATAAATAATTATTGATATTATTATTATTATTATTATTATTATTATTATTATTATTATTATTATTAATTTCAATTGATTTCAAGTAGGTTTTTAATAATCAACAATGTCTGGAGCAATATATTCACATATTACCAAGAAACTGCTGTTGCTCTGTATATAACTAGCGTATTTTTTTTTTAATTAGGCTTGTAGGTAGTATGTAATTTCAGTACCCGATTTTATTCCATTCTCATTCTTACTGATCAATCCTCACTTCACTAACCAGAAATGTTTGTCCTCACGGTACCATTGATTCACATACCAGACGCCTGTGATTTTGTTGGGGGGGGGGTGTTAAGAATGCTCATCGCACTACTACGATGAATGAAAAGGGATAGGCAATTGTTGAAAATGCTTCGCGTGGACGAAAAGTAATCGTTTGCAGCAAAAGGTAATCACGGAAAACCGCTGAAAACAGAGCGCGCGGCGAGGGGAATGATAAAGGGCGGGAATGCGAAGTGAAAGAGATAGTGACGTCGCGGAGCGAAAATACATGGAAGCGAGGTGAAATGGAGAGTAACAGAGATAAGACTGCAACCAATGTGCTGCTACATCTAAGACAAATAGCATTGCAAGGGCGATAAAGATCCTCTGCCGATGCCAGAATCAGCAAAATGGCCAAAGGAGAAAAGTGCGAACACAGAAAGCAGAAGGACGAGATCTCACAAATCAAAATATGATATTGTTTTTAATGCCAAAACGCCTGCAGAAACGTGGTAGATATTACTAAGAAATTTTAAATGTGAGAGATAAAACTAAGAGTTACATATTATATACGTATCTAAAAGAGATTACGAGCAAGTTTGTTAATAATTCGGGACCGCTGTAGCGTGAACAGCCAGTATGCGCTGTATGGTTTTGAATGTTTTGACACTTTCTAACTGAACGTCTATTGATTAATGGTATTATAGTGATTTTCTTTCATTTCAAGGAACATAATAAAGAGCCATTTCGTCTAGTATAAGAAGCTTTTCTACATTGGATATAAAAATGATGTATTTAATCTACTTTTGAACACTTTAGCAAACAATATTTAAAGGCGATCGAATGATAAAAGCCCATTATTTGTATGGCAAATTCAAAAGGAAACGAATATTTTTATCATTACTTTTAGCAGGATTAAATACATGGCAATCAGAGATTAAGTATAAGTTCAATAAGTTTAATTTTCAAATGTAATCGTACAAAGTATCTTTTTTTGTTTTTGTTTTTTTAAGAATACAGCACTATACTCTGAATTCAATAACAGGAATTCATTTACATTTAAACTTTTTATTTTTCAAAAAAATTGAAAAAATGTATTTTTTACCATCTCGTAATTTGTTTTCTCATGAGGTTTTTCAGTGATATATAAGCAATCATTGGCAAGAAGTGGTAGTATCATAACATTACGAAACTGTTTGTGAAACTGTTGTGAAACCAAAATTTCGAGAAAACACCTGCATGTACACTGTCTTGTGCATCAACGAAACGCCGTTTGACCTGGTTTAGAAAGATTTTCATAGATGATTTCAATTCATGGACATTTAGTTAGGACTATCGGAATGCTTGCAGAACTCCACCTGCCTCAAGGCTAGGGTTACCAACCATCCTCCATTTGGGAGGACAGTCCTCTATTGTAGTCAGTTGTCCTCTCGTCCTCCTTTGTGTTTTAAATATCATCCTTTTAGTATTTTTTTAACATATGCCATTCATTTTATCACATGACTAACATCAGGTTCGTTGTATTTTTATTTAATTTAGAATAGAAAACATGAATATTCTTTTTCTGAACGCTGACACACGCATGCATGATAGTGTCTCTGTCTAGCAACTAAAATAATAAAGAGACGCTCAGACCGTTTTCATCTGCATTTTGAGAACTTTTCACTAGAATCGCAAATGGAAAAAGGAAGAAATAAAACTGATGTTAGTCTAAATTAAATATTGATAAAAAGAAATGTGTTGATGCTTTTTTTCTTGCTTGTCGAGTGTCCTCCCTTTTTACCCGTGCATTGTTGGCAACCCTACTCATGGCCCCGTATGCCCACGGCACAACACGCCATGCAACGCGGTGAGGCGCGGTGCAAGCGGACGCGTGCAAGGAGGTCGATAGACTGCTACGAGCGGCGACTGTAACCGGTGGGTAGTGGCGGACGGAACGCATTCGCAACGGCCAACCCAGCCTCCGCCGGACAATGAGAAACCGGCGCAGGCCTCTGCAGGGGATTCGGGATGCATTTGGGTACAAATGAAACCTCCACACGACTTCGTTTATTTTCTTTTTTACTCTCTTGTACGCGATACGATGTACAGAGAAGGTCTATTGTAAAGCTACACAAAATCGATGACGAGATTTTGACGGAAATACACGTGGTGGCGTTTTTTCGAAACGTTTCATTGTCTGTACCTGCGTCTGTAAACAACAGTAGCGCCTAAACCGTTCATAGAATTTTTTGTAAAAAGGATATGCCTTTATAGATCTCGCCACACAATATGACCTGCAAAATGGAAGCGGATCTTCTAAGTTTTCGGAATATTGTACATGTGCCCCCTTAACAAATACACTAGTAATCATTTTTTGCATAATGGAATCTTTTCTTAAAAATTGTATCTTTAAGTTCTATCAGACACAATTTTGTCAAAATAAGAGTTATTTTCGCGTAAATTTTTAATGAGTTCATGATAATTTTCTACAATTATTTAAACAACATTTTGACATTGTACATTAACCCCCGTAACAAATACACTAGTAACGATTTTTTGGTTAATGGAATCTTTTCTTAAAAATTATATCTTTAAATGCTATCAGGCAATATTTTGTCAAAATACGAGTTGTTTCCGCGTAATATTTTAATGAGTAAAAGATAATTTCCCGCAACAATGTAAACAATATGTTCTCAAAAAAAATCTGCAGTAAACTTTTTGCAAGGATGGAACACATACTTTGGTTCAAATCCATTAATTTTTTTGGATTTTCAAAACTTGCAATTCCCTATTGATTTCGAATCTTCCGCGCTTCGTTTGATAAAGTTTTCAAAAGGACTAATGAATTAATAGGATACTTGTTGCAATATTGTAATACTGTTTAAACGTTTCAAATAATAGAAGAAAGTAAGAGTTATTGTTGCACTACTGTGATAACGGAACAAGTTCTAAGCTCTCGACTAGACTACTGACATACATGATAGTGCAGTGCAAGTAAATCCATGTATGAAGGAAAAGGAGCGGACAAGGTAGAAGACGGAAAGTTCGCGCGCGGTCCTCAGTCACTTTGTAGAGTATTTGCCTGGTATCGATTGGATAAACTACGAGAAACTACCGATCAGATCAACCGACCGCTAGAATTCTCCTCCAGATAGCGGCAGCTTTCGATCTAACTTATGTATCTAGTGTCGAAAATCCCCTCATTGTCGGGGCTCGAACCCTAGGACCTCCCTGTCAGAATCAATTAATAGTCAGCGGCCACGCAGACTCTGCACAAAACTCCCTGAGTGGTACACCCGAAAATCATGCGAATCCAATGCGGGTACAATGCTGCTCTAAGCCGGTTAGAGGACGTTCGGTCTAAAGATATTAGGCCTAATGACTGAAGTTCTAATTTTTAAAGTATAAAGTCAGAAAGTCTATGAAAACACGTCTAATGAAAATTTGGTCTAAATTTTTAAAATGTCGAATAATATTTGGTATAATTGTGAAAAATGTCTAATAAATTTCGGTCTATTGGATACAAATATCTATTATGTTGTAACAGAAATAGGTAACAAAATGTGGTTCACATATCATTAGAGCAGTATGTTATTGTCTGAAATGAAAATAGGAATAATACACTTTAATTCAGGAAGTACGTAATGTATATAAAAACCGACAGGTGTTAGAATATTTAGTCTTCATTTTCGGTTGTTTTGTGGAATATGGAATTTTAATCTGTGGTTCAAAGATCGAAAATATAAGTCGATATCACCTCGATCTTTATAATTTTGGTAATTTGCTACCATTCGCTCCCCATGCCTTTAATTAATTTTGTATATCTATTAGACACCTTTATGTATGTACTAAACTTCGGTGTTAATGTTTCATGGACCTTATTAATTTAACCTTCTAATTGTAGACCTCTCTTGGTATTAGACTCTTTGTCACGTGGACCTTACGTCGCATTAGACCGGGTTCGCAATAGACGTCCTGTTCATTAGACCTAAAGAGTACTGGACATTTTGTCCGTAGACCTTATGTCGCATTAGACCTGGTTCGCAACAGACTTGCTGCTGATTAGACCTAACGAGTATTAGACCTTTTGTCCGTGGACCTAACGACCTGAAACCACAATTTGGTTTATTTGGAAATACCCGAAGCAAAATCTCAGCTCTACGTTCCGAGTGCGCGACCAATGTTTACCGGAACACTGAAGATGAAGAGAGCGCTCCGCGAAGCCTGAGATTGCATTCATTAAGGTGACATGGCTCTACCGCGCCGGTTTCCAAACACTCTTCCAGCACTTTCGAAGTCACTCTAGTATTTACCTCTTCCTCGGCTGATGAACTCAAAACAGTGAACTGGTTGGGAAAGATGTATTTCTGTCATCGCCACTTATACTTAGGTGTTCGTAACGTGGCGGATGGCATTAGGTTATTTTTACACCTCCTGGCTTATAAAATGAATGTTTATAACAATGATAAGCACATGAGACCATGAGTCCCGTTGAGAAGGAGGTTCGCGAATTAATTAAAAAGATTCAATTTATAAGGCGAGAGGTGTAAAAATGACATAATATCATCCGCCACGTTACGAAAACACAAGTATACATCGTAAAGTGTTTTCATTACCCCAATTTTCTTCCTTTATTCCATTATCCCACGATGTGCAATTTCATTACACTTGAACTAAACCGCACTAAAGCGATATTTAATCAACGAAAACCCATGGAAGTAATATTTACGTATGTTGATTCTTTGTAGAGCAATTTTCTTTAAAAACATAAGTAAATTGTTTCCAAGCGAACATTTTGCAGCATGAATGATAAAAAATAATACGGAGTACCACGACTCTAAAACAAGTCAGCCAACGTTCGTGAAACGAATGCGAGTCATTTCCACAGAAGAGGGGGGAGGGATGTGAGATTTAAGCTCAATGAGTTGATTCAAGTTATGCTTTATTAAATATGAAAAATGACATCTATCCGGTGTTTGATAACACTTTAAGGAGGTGTGGTTTTCTTTTCACTTGAAATAGGCCTTTTCTCTTGGAGATATTGCGTTTTCCCACAACGTGCGTGCTCTGAACAGCTTACGGAAATGGAGCCTTTTGGAAATAGATTCATTTAGTCCTTTTGGACCGTATGTGGGATGAATGCAATACCAATTTGCGATAGTTGAAGTGAAAGGTTTGCTTTTCGTGCCTGCAACAGTAGTTTTGCTGTTGGGTGAAACTTGCCGCCGGTGCTTTTGCGCGCAGTCGAATATTTTGAAAAAAAAAAATTAAACAAGCGATTATTACGTAATATTACATCTATAAATGTCACGCCATAACTAAAAATTTGGAATGTTGATGCATGAATTTGATCTATAATACAACCACAGAATATATTGAAGGTTTTTAGATTAAAATATATCGCGAAAGTAAGCGCATAAGACAATTTCACGCGAGCACTGGCGGGTTAACATTACTCACATTAACTGTGCTGGGTACCTTTGCACAAATTTCTTAATATCAATTTTTTGTTTATATTAAAAACGAATGAAATTTTGAGGATAATTTGATGGCAATTCACGAGAATTTGGTTTTTACCCGAAGATAAAATCTCATTTGTTCCTATACGAATGACGAAAACTCAAATTTGTTAATTGAGAATAATGTAATAATAACGATGTAAATGCTATAGGGAGAACGTAACATACTATACGAATTTTGCGAGGTGTCGCATACTCAACGTCCAACGCAATTTGAGAAAAAAGTCAAAAGCATTTTATTTAAAATAGGAGCTGAAATTTAATTTCATTTGTAACTATTCAGCGCCAAGGATGTCGCTGTTTATATCACATTCATTTCAACTTCGTTTACGTTCTAATCAAAGAAATAATTAACGTAGATTAAATAAAGTAATAATATCAGAAGTGCAAATATCTTGCTGTATAATTTTCCTCTTGGAATGAGTAAATATTTGAATAATGTCCTATTAGAATGAGTGAAAGAGTTTAACACACGAAACTACGCATTTGTAGTACAAACTGACCTCGCATTAAGCAAACGTTAATTACCACTATAAGTGTCAATGCGACCTGTAATGTAAGTACTTTCAAAAACATTTTTTTTTAAGAATTAGATCTCCGATTCAGAAACTGATCCCAATGAATAATATAGATTTTATTAAAAATATATTCCGAGCTTTGTGATTTTAATAAAATCAAATTGGCTGTGATGTTTAGAATTTTAACCAAATCTTCTAGAATTGAATTGAATGTATCAATTTGCTGGAAGCATGTACTGCAAACATCGTTGTTCCATCAAGCATTTTTAATCTTCATTAAATCCATTTAATGCAAGCCCTATTTTTTTTATTTATTCGGATTCCAAGCCAAACTACCATATTTTTTCAACATACAACATTTTAATATTTCATAAATACCACGTTCTACAAATACAATATAAACGTGTTCATAATGTTTATACTTTAGCATCATTGTCATCATATTCACTTGGAATTTCTACGCGGCCTTCACAGTTAGTAAAGACACTGAAACACTTTCCCAAGTTTTTTTTGTTAAGGTCCCATCTAGGTCATTAGCGACTACTATTGCTGTTAACGGTATGGTAACTATGAGGATGAAACGATATGGTGATGATAAGGGGTGAAAGGACAAACACAATACCACCATGCCCGAGGCGGAACTCGAACCCGCGACCCTTCGGTCCAAGATCGCTACGACACTACTGCCTTAGCGATCTCGTCACCGGATCGGCGCTTTCCCAAGTTTGGCGTCAATGTAACCACGAACATAACCGCTCCCGCCGCCTTGGTCATTGTCAACGTTACCGCAGCCCCTCCCTCTTCCCCCTCCTCGTCAATTGTTGAAGTGCCGCGGGCAGACGTGCCTTGTGGGAACGGACGCGGCGTTCCAAGAAAACGGCTCTGAAGCCAACGCCTTCGAAGCCCGTGGGGAAGCTGTTTCCCTTTCTACGCTCGCGAACACAATATCAGCAAAACAGGTCCCACGGGCAAAATTCGATGTGTTTCGGAATGTGATTGGAAAATAAGTTTTTATCGAAGGAATGCGGAAGATTTCACGGCAGAAGAACCGTGATTTCGATGACTACATTAACCGTGATTTCGATGCTCAGATCGATGTCTCAAGGCAGCAATCTAGAGTCCCGACAGTGGCCGATTTTCGACACTAGCAAGATAGCGACCTCACGTTCCTCATCCTTGTCGCTCTTCTCTCGACTCCCACATACACACATACACACACACACACACATAATTCCTTGACCACTCTACCACATATCTAAGAGCCTAGAGCATGTCCCGCCTGGGGTAGTGCCTCTCTGGTAGCGATATTTGGAAGAATAAACCCGGCTGACCGACGTGTAGGCCTGTCTGCGTCGGATCTCACGTTCTAGCAGAGGGGAACACCGTCATCTCCTGGGATATAATGTGCACAACACCTCGGGACTGATAGCAACAGCAATTGATGCGCCACTAAACATGAAATAATCGATCTATCATTCAATGACTTCATGATTTTTAATTGGCTTTAATCGATGATTCCGGGCGCGTCAAGCGCTAAATTTCATTAGTACCGTACGTGTAGAGCAAGTTTTCAAAGCGAAACGTTACAATGATCTTCCCCCGCTCACTGGCGAGATTTGGCGCCGACCTACGTCGGCTTGCCGAGATATTCCAACCAAGTACCTCCCACAAGCACCGCCCCAGCCGGGATCATCGCCTCTAGCTCTAAGTACACGGCCGGTCTCCCGGCACGTGTGTTCATGTAGTGCATGTAAGTATAAGTGTGTGAAAATAAGGGGAGAGTGAATAAGAGGAGAAGTGAATAATAAAATAAGAAGAGAGTCAATAAGGTGCAAATAAGGGGGAGAACAAGGAAGGGGAAGGAAAGATTCCCCGCGATCCGTGATCCGTTTGTTAGGGTACTGCTGCGGAATTCGCCTAGTATTGATAGGAGAAACCACGAAACAATACTGCTCAGAGCAGCCGGCCTCTTAGAATTCTCCTCCAGATGCCTGAATTCCACCAAGCTACCTAGCTAGTGTCCGAAAATCCTGCCACCGTCGGGACTCGAACCTTGGACCCCCGGTCAGAGGCACTGCAGTGACATCAGTTGATGCCCTGAGCCACCTCCCCCAATTTTTTAAATTGGCAATTTCTCCTATAATGTTACGAAGCGGTCTCGGTACTCTCAATTTTCAACATTTACTAAGAGGCTGATCAACGATTTGCCCTTTTTTAATCATGATCCCAGAACGCTCAAAAGCAATTGAGACGACGGCTGCTAATACAGCAGAATTCTATTATTTTGAAGTGTTCAGATACACAGAGTTTAACGTTTAGTAAACTTCTAGTGTATTTCTCTTCCTGTACTTTAGAGAACGCCGCAGTACGCGATAGTCAGGGAAAAGATAAATCGAGAAACAAGTGCCTGAAGTAATTGGCTCTGCACGTTTGCGACCATTGCAGTAAATCGATTTAATGTCGGTACAATGAATCACATCAATCGGAACAATGATGATATAGGACACCACATCAATGATTGCTTTCTAATCAACCATTGAATTGCACATATACAAACATATTGTAGTCTCAATTACTATTAAACATGCTATTAACATCGAAAATGACTATTATTAGTTAGAAAAAGCAGTTTATGGAACATCATATTGTGAGTCTCAAAGAGTCATTTTGTAGACATTTCAGACTAAATATGAATAAGAGATTTGTTCTAAAAGATCAAAAAAATGTCCGTGTAAATGGGTATTTATGTGATTGTTGACATCAATTATGGAAAGCATTCAGATTTTTAAAATGATCTTTTTATTAATAGATTTTGATAAAAAATGTAAAGAATTTATTGTGAGTATTCTGCGCAGACATCTCTGAGAGAGATTTGGTATTGCTCTCCATATTGGTACTCATCGAACTTTGTTACTAATGTACACAAAAATGCGTTTCACATATTTCTAGATCCACGTCGCTACAGTCATTCCGAACCCAAGACGAGTCTCCAGGAAGCAATCAATATTCAGAGCGTCTTCTGTGTCAAGTCGCCGGCGACAATCGACCTCTGTCCAGTACGTCTTCCTGCCGAAGCGACGTCACCGCAGCTGTCGGCGACGTCGCCGCGAGCGCTGCTGTCGCGACCGCCGCGCTCTAGTGAACCCGAGAGGAACGAACCTTCGATAGCCGGAAAAAAACAAAAACGTGCGAATGCAGCGAGCCGAGCACGCCTCGAAACCTCAACCCGTGGTTTCAATCAATAGCAGACCCTCCCGCGTAACATTAACTTATTTTTAGGACCCGTTTGGCCTGCCACTTCATTTTACGACTCATTATAGAGGTAGAGTCGTGTAGGATTTTGTGAGAGATTTATTCAATTGACAGAACGAAATGCTCAGAACGATATAGAGAATACGAAAACGATAGAACTGTATAGTGGAAAGCATTAAGGGGGAATGACTTATCAGTGAACTAACGTACAGTGATAATGAAATTTTGCTAACAAACCCATGTCAGAGAAAACTAAATCAACACTATACACTAGGGCTTTCCCAAACTCTAATTAAAACAATATTCTATAATCTAATTTTCAAAAACCCAATACTCACCATTTTCAAAAGTCAAAATTATTGCTTAATTTTTATTTTTTTCCTCAATAAGAAAAAAAACGGCATCTTATTGACTTGGTACTTTTCGATGTAATTCTTAGGTGCTAACCAAACCTTGTGATACATCGTATACATTAGAAGACGATGAGGATCGACATCTACGACTACAACGCGTCTTTACGATTTAGATTTTATTGCTCGCTTTGAGAGAATGCACCTCACAATACATGTTACATTATCACATCTCACAACGTCACATCATGTCACATCAATTCGTCTTCTGTGGAGAAAACAGCCAGACGGTGGAGCGCGGGGGAGGAGCAGGTGGAGTTCACAATACGCCAAGTCATACCGTCCGAGCGGCCTTGAAAAGCAGCGCGGGCGCGGAGCCATGGCGGTCGCGGGGAAAGAGGAGGGAACGAGGTGGCGGGCGGACACCGGCCCGAGGTGGAGGCAGTTCCACAAGCAAACCAGAGGCGGGGGCAGGGATGAGCGGGACGAAGGAAGTGGGAATGGGCGACGAGGTTGAGAGATAGAGAGAAGAGAGAGAGAAGAGAGACAGAGATAGAGACAGCGAAAAAGACAGAGAGACAGAGAGATCGAGAGAGAGACAGAGAGACAGAGAGATCGAGAGAGAGAGAGAGAGAGACAGAGACAGAGATAGAGACAGAGATAGAGACAGAGATAGAGACAGAGATAGAGACAGAGATAGAGACAGAGATAGAGACAGAGATAGAGACAGAGATAGAGACAGAGATAGAGTCAGAGATAGAGACAGAGATAGAGACAGAGATAGAGACAGAGATAGAGACAGAGATAGAGACAGAGATAGAGACAGAGATAGAGACAGAGATAGAGACAGAGACAGATAGAGGCAGAGACAGATAGAGGCAGAGATAGAGACAGAGACAGATAGGGGCAGAGATAGAGACAGAGAGATATATCGAGACAGAGAGAGGAAGACAGATGGAGAGAGACAGAGATCAAGACAGAAACAGAGAAACAGACAGAGAGACAGGGGTGATTACGCACTCGATTAGGCAGCACGAAGAGGAAATACGGGGAGCCGTTGGTGCCACCGAGCCGGGCAGGTTAGGGCGGAGGTTGTCGATGCAGCCAGATGTGGGTATCCTGCGAAGCGATGCGAGGAGACGGTAAAAGGAGGAGAGAGGCAAGAGTAGAACGCCGGGACTGAAATGATTCGCGAAGGTCGAGTTCGTTTGCGTCGGGTAAGGTCGTGACTGTTCGGATGTCATGTGACGTTGGGTCGAGCAAGCACGAATAGGATCGAGCTGAGCTAAGATTCATTGATTGATTGATTTTCTCGTGTTTCCGGGCGCGTCAACAGTTTCGGTCATTAGTCCCGTTAGTGTAGTGCATGTTTTTTATCGGAAGATGGCGGTGATCTTTCCCCGCTGGATGGCGAGATCCGGCACCGACCTACCGTCGGCTAGTGGGGTTTCCCCTAACCAGGACTCTCCCACGAACGGGGCACCGCCCCAGCTGGGCTGATCAGATTGAACAGGAACTCATTTTTTATAACTTAGTGTATTTCGAGCACTCAACTACTAGATCATTAGTCCCGAAAGCGTTGTGTTTTTTCAAATTTTCTGTGAGGTGCGGGTGTTCCTCCCGCATGGAATGTGGGTTTCTGGGCTTAGGATGCTAAACGTCGACGTGCGGGTGATTTCCCCTCCAAATGCCTGCTCCAGAGGGACATCGTGCCATTCGAGTCCAGCTCTCAGTTCACGACTGGCTTCCCAACGTGTGTGGAATGCGTGTACGTGTGTGCTTCAGTGGAGAGTAGTGAATAAGGAAGTGGAAAAGAAGAACACGCCCGGCACGTTGCGTGTTTGTTTTTGTACTGCTCCAGCATTCACCTGGAATTGATCGAAGAAGGCACAATAAGGATCTGATCGGACCGGGCCGGGAAGCATCGTGTCGAGCAAGGTGGTTCGGATAGTCTGAATCCCAGTCGCTTTGTGCCAGACCCGCAAAGAGCCTCACGAGAGGCAAAGGGGGATGGGAGAGCCTGGAGAAGGAGCAGGGTGGCGCGGTGCGAGGCGGGGCCAGGCGCGAACTCAGGCGGCCGAGCGTGGGAGGTGGCGACGGCGGCTGGTGCACCGCTGTGACGCTGCGCAAAAGAACGAGAGCTCAGGTATGCGCCGTGATGCAGGCAACGGTCACTGACTAAGAGCCGATGCGGAATGCACTGGTAAGAACGTAGATCGTGAAGCGGAAAATCCGGTAGAGCAGACTGCTTTTGTCCGAATGGTGCGTTTTAAGCTCGTGAGTTCGTTCAGAACTTGCGGTAAATGAAATCATGACTCATGACAAGTCAGTAGGGGTAGCAGACTGACAAGGAAGAACAAAACGATGGCACCGGCATACATAAATGAAATGAGTGATTAAAGATTTGCATTACTGCGAATACGAAGAGGCTAGTTAAAAATAATGTTGAAGTATTTTAACAATCAAAATTCTTTACTAAATAAAAAAATATGAAATAAAGAAAATATATCTTAACGTCTTCATTAAGATCTATTTTCTTTATTTCATATTTTTTTATTTAGTAAAGAATTTTCATTGTTAAAATACTTTAATAATGTTCATCATTTTCCCCTCAACCCATTTCATGAGCATGCCACGGTGTCCTATCATAACACAACACGCTCTGATCCGAACGCTTTCTCAAGGCAGATGAGTCAGGAGGTCGGCGCAAGGTGAACGGCGCCGAGCGGGCGTAGATAGGCCGACGGCAGCAGAGAAGGGGGCGGGAATCTGCGGGACAGCACGCCGCTCCGCAAAACTGCTTTTGTGCGCAGAGGAATCCGCGTGCTTCGGCGGCGATTGTCGAATGCTGCCATCACCTCTCCCCGCCCACCTCCGTCCCCACGGCCACCTCCGTCCCCGCCCACCTCCGTCCCCGCCCACCTCCGTCCCCACGGCCTCCTCCGTCCACACGGCCACCTCCGTCCACACGGCCACCTCCGTCCACACGGCCACCTCCGTCCACACGGCCACCTCCGTCCACACGGCCACCTCCGTCCCCGCCCACCTCCGTCCCCGCCCACCTCCATCCCCGCCCACCTCCGTTCTAGTCCCACCTCCGTCCACGCCCACCTCCGTCCACGCCCACCTCCGTCCCCGCGCCCACCACCATTCCCGCGCCCACCTCCGTCACCGCGCCCACCTCCGTCCCCGCGCCCACCTCCGTCCCCCCGCGCACCTCCGTCCCTGCCCACCTTCGTCCCCACCCACCTCCGTCCCCGTCCACCTTCGTCCCCGCCCACCTCCGTCCCCGCCCACCGTCGTCCCCGCCCAACTCCGTCCCCACCCACCTCCGTCCCCGCCCACCTCCGTCCCCGCCGACTTCCGTCCCCGCCGACCTCCGCCCAAGTCCAGTTTCACCACGGTTTTCGCGAGATTCTTTCCACCTGCACCTTCGGAACCACTACTGCCATTGCTGCTATCCCATCTCCGCTGTACAGTGAGATCTTTAGGACGCATTGCAGTCAGGAAGTAGGATAATCTGACTGATCTTTTACACATATAATTGAATCCTCCTCTGTTTAATTAGGTGACTTTAAACTGCACTAGTATGGCATGAATTCGTCCCACTACTTATTTCCGAGAAATGTGAATGAACATCATACAAAACGAAATTATTAATTCAATTAATCATGTGGCGAACAATTAATTATCGCCAACACTGAATTCCCGCAGCACTTGGCTCTCACTTGGCGGAAAGCTATCTGTTGTGCGGGCGTCGGAAGACGAACCCCAGGCGGCCAGGGGCAACCGCAAGCAAGCAGCAGATGCTGTAGCGGTGCCCCTCAAAATTAGTTTCTACATTAGGCGGCGTCGCGCCCCTGGGGAGCACCAGGGCCCCCGCGGGACAAGGGTAGATGGGGTGTGGCGAGGTTGCCACCAGGGCCCCCTCGACACCCTCCGTCCCTCGAGTGCCTGCTACCCTGCCCCCGCCCCCTCTCCGCCGCAATCGATCAACCCTAGTGCACGGGACCAAGGGCTAAGGGGCGGCAGGGGGTGAAAGCGACGGGACAAGTCCACTGGAGAAGTGGACGGCTCCCGAATCAAACATCAAACCAATCACTTACCATATTGCGTATCTCGTCAAAAACCTCTACTAAAACCTGCACTTGATCAACCAAAGCACAAATTTAAATCTGGGTAAATATACAGTACGTCAAACTCGAATAAAAAACAGATGTCCTTTTCATGCATTCTTGAACGTATTCAGCAATTTAGAATAAATGAATTGAGGTTCTCTGTGAGTCCCCTTCTCGAATGTGATTTAGTGTTTGTTGTAAATTAGATTAAGTTAGTTTGTAAGCTCGTAAATACAAATGAAAAGCTGAGCATCACCTCAACTTCGTAAATTCATCCAGAGTATAAATAAATTAAAAAATAAGTGAACGACTGGAACAAGGAGACGAAATGCAGAGAGAAATGCCAGGAGAACAAGAATAAGTTGAAGTCCTGTGAATTCTTTGGTCTGGCGGCAGACTGTCAGCGACGCGAGAAATACCAGGGAGTATGCCGCAGCTATCAAAGCGGCCGTTGTGTACTTCGTCTCTCAAAGAGAAAAAGAATGCAAGTGGAGCGGAGAACAACGACGGAAAAAATTGTCCCAAAACTGATCAGAAAGACAAAGTGGAAAACACAGGCCATCAAGATTAGAGAATTTCATGGTGGCAAAACTATCGCTTTCGATTCCTCTGTCATATAATATGCATTAAATTACACATTACAATAATATAACGTGCGATATATTTTACATGTAATAATTACATTACAATAAATAATCAGGTATGCATTCGAAAGAAGAATTTCTCGAATATATTAATTCGAGAAATATAAAATTTCGTTCGCGGTTTAGCAGTTCATTCCAGGAAGTTCTTCAGGCACATTATTGTAAGGTTAATGCAATTGAATTCACTAACAGATTTTTTCGAGTGTGTAGGCGTGATGAGGGGCGACTATTGAAGAAGGGACTTATGAACAAAAATAATTTTGCGAAAAGGATACAATGGCTGATCGACCGAAATAAACATGTTAGCAGGTCAGAAATACTCTCAGAAAAGAAGACGAGAAAAGCCAGAACAATTGAATTAAGTTGACAATACGAGGTGGAAATGTCGGAATGTTGAAGAAATATCAGGAAGTTGGTGACGGAAGATCGAATCGAGACAAGAGCGAGTCATTAATTTGTTCCTGGGGTAGTTTCAATTAATGGTGAATCGGAAGGCAATTAATGAAAATTGGTTATAAATGACAGAGGCAATATTTATTAATGGGGAAAAATTCAAGCATGCACGCTCTCTAATATTCCCAAACATTGCTCTACTATCTAACAATTGTGAAAGGTAAATTTGGCCCACGATTACTATGAATAGAAGGGACATGTATTAACATATATGAAGAGATAATCAGTCATTTTAAATTGACCATGTCGTTCTGTTGCAAAATGAATTGGTCATTCAATATCTACGTGCTTATAGATATGTATTCAAATCTAAACAGCTACCAAATACTAACTTGTTAATTAAATGAACTTCCATCAGATTTTTTGTAAAGTTCAATTTACTAAATTAGCAAAAATGATAGGAGAAATGTTGGAAGATTTTATAGCAAGAACAATACTGATAAAATAATAAGTAAACCAGTTTTGTTTAAAAAAAGATGAAACTTGTATGAGACATTGCTGAATGTAACATAGTACCATGCTCCACGTAAAAGTATTTTTGACCAGGAAATTAATGTATCAATAGTCAATAGCTAACAGTTTTGCTAGATGTGCATTCGAGTTTGTAAATACCCTGGCAAGCATATACCGTGTTCAGCGCTCGTTTGCTTGACATTGTGAAGAGAATATTATAGTGTATTTGTGCTACTATACTATACATGTGGTCCTGTGTTAACAGTGTATTCGTGTGGTTGTTTGCAATATCGAGCTGTTGTCCCTGACATGTTGAATGCGATTGCATACGCTGTGCAACCGCACTGCAAATCTAATAATAGACTGTTGTTCACCTAAGAGTTGCGTTCTCGCCTTTGCTTTCATTTCTGGCGTGTTCGCCAACAGTTTGCATTTCACACATCACCCATTCTCTCAAAAGCAACACTGAATTTCCAATATCAGGTGCAAACTAAAATCCTATGACGTTTTAACAAGTTGTTATTTAGTGCTGATTAAAAGTGTGAAATGCATGCAAACAATTAACAATACGTTTTACCAAACAAAACTTCGTTTCTTTAATAAGGCATATAGTGCATTGTTAGCTTCTGAATTGTCTCCCAAAACAAAATAATGTCTGATCCGAGGTGATAGATCAATTGACAGAACTAAAATTGAACTTCTTTTCCACAAGACAAGGTAAACAGAAAGAATACTCATATTGACAAATTTGATTTGATTTCAATCCCGTCTTATCACTTTTTCCTGATTGTTTCATAGTACCTATAATAATAATAATAATAATAATAATAATAATAATAATAATAATAATAATATATTATAAAACGATGATGTAATGATAAATATTAATATACATCATGCAATATATTATGTTTCTCACTAATCTCTCATTCATTTAGAGCTCACATGAGTATATTAATACTTATTACAATATTCCAAAACAGAGAATTGGATTCTTCATTTTTTATGTAGATGGAACCTGTTATTCTTCAAACATCACCTTCATGATAAGTCGGGAGATTTCGATGCATGCTATCGAAAGATTTCGATCAATCTTTTCTTTGGTCTGCCTACATCCCGCTTACTTAAGGGTCTCGAATCTTTTGCTAACTTGATCAACCAACTATTATCTACCCTGGAAACATGTTCATTCCAGACTTTTCTTCTCGTTATTATTAGGGCCCGGATTTTAATGAACTGAAAATCAGCGAAATATGCAAGCATTTATGACTAAAAACTTATATAAATATGACCTTAAAAAATTAAATATGGCTTTATACAAGTTTATTTTTTTAAATTCCTGTTAATTTTTTAGGTATAACAAATACAAAATTTACTCAAGAACAGATTGTAAGTACGGTACAATGGCTTGCAGTCTTTGGAACGAACTAGCATTTAAAAAAAATCGCTTGTGTCTGTAAAACAAATCAAGTACAGTACAATAAAACCCATCAAACCAAATTTCTTGCTTTACTACTGCATACTTCTTGATTAAAATAATCCTTCTCTTTCAAATAATCATTTGTAGTATACTTTTTGAATTTATTTGTGACAATATCATTGATACATTGTCATGCAAGACACATTTTCAAGCCTTTTATTCTTGTGTCCTTAAAAATATGACATATGTATGCATTTTGGGCAACATTTGGCCAAAATATGACTTTTTACTAAAAACGATTCTTAAAACCATGACAAATACATGCATTTATGGCAGAATTTGGCCCAAATATGACCTTTTACTGAAAACTGTGTAAGTATGATTATATATGCACAATAAAAATACGTTTTTCTAATCGACAGTACCTGAATTCGTGCATAAATTGTTTTAAAATTCACCCGAAGGTTCAGAAAAAGTACATGACTTGTCATTGAAATCCGGGCCCTAGTTATTATGAAATTAACTATGTCTGTGACGCCACACTCAATCCTTATATCTTTATTATTTATTATATACTACATTATTCTTCCTGTTATTGCTCTTGAAGTACGCATCACTGAAGTTCTTAGTGGAGTTTTAGTTCTTCTAGTATCAGCCCGCGTCTCAACTCCATAAGTCATAACTGGTCTTACTTCGGTTTTGTATTTTTTTTACTTTTCTTTCTGTATTAAGTTACTTATTTCTCCAGGTTACGTCTTTTAGATATCCCGATATTCTGTCTCCTTTGATTAATTGCTGTTTAACTTCATTGTAAGTGTTCTCGTGCTTGAAATTTCCACTTCTAAGTATGTGATTTTCATGACTTGTTAGATTATTTGATTATCCACCATCAATTTACATCTTATTGGATCTTTGAAATTACCATTGATTTTGCTTTCTCAGTTGATACAAGCATGTGGTAATGTTCTGCAGTTGTCTGTGGCGTTTGGAGAAGTCTTCTTAAAGTATTAGATTATTAATACTAAATATTCAGTACATTTTTAAAGCTTATTAAAACTAACAGAAGTTGTCGTAGTTACATTTTCAACCTTGCATTCACTGTTCTTGAGGTTAGAGTACCTTCCCTCTAACAAGAAGCAACATAATTATATTTTAAAATATTGCTAAGACCTTACTATCCTATCACTACCCTTTTCAGAAGTCACTAAAATTTACTCAATCAGCTAAATTTTACTTGAAATAATTAACGATGTCTAATGAATTATTATTACTATTATTTATATTAGAAATCATAGTACCAGATTATTATTATTATTATTATTATTATTATTAACATTAGGAGATAACTATACTTCAAGATTACCACCATGAAAAATTGTTGTCCTTATTGGGTCTGTCTACACATTTTATTCCAAGACAATATATCACTAAGTTAATACAACATCAAGCACATGCTTAAGACACAGTGTATAGGAGCCAATAATTTATTTCATTAAATTTTATATTAGTTCGTATCTGTGTTATAGTATTTAATTCTTTTTATTGTTCGGGAATCTGGAGTTTTTCACTGGAGAGGATTTGATGACATAGGTTATACTTATTTCACCATCATTTTAATGTTGATTGCGGAGACTTACGTTCAATATTTTAATATTGTAAGAGGGCCCCATATCTTCGGCCGGATTTCGGATTCATACGGCCCTGCACACGAGACACAGACCATATTTACCATTGCGGCGCCTGCAGTCTCAAAAAGAAAAATAGCACTTTTGATTATGTCGTGACGATGAGATGAAAGCAGTCATTTAATACCGGAGTAGAGATGAATCACTAAGATTTATTTCCAATGGATTTACACGATTAGTCCAATCATTAGTGCAAGTGGGCTAAACAGAATGACGACGATGTCAAAAAATGAATATTGTATAACTTAAAGGAGACGTAAAGCTATTATATATGAAACGAATTTTAAAATTCGATTTCCAAAACGTGGCAGATATGGAGACATTGTTGTCCAGTCTACTTCGTAAAATAACGCCTTATAGGAAATATTAAATGTTATCATCACCTACCTCTACTTCTCTTCACAGATGTCTCAAGGGCGGAGAAAATAATACAGATACAAACGATCTTTATAAAACGCTCCAGGACAACTGTGGATAAATTACAAAGTGTGTGGCACTTAAAAGTTTCCTAAAGCAATTAAAAAGATTTTAGCTAACACATAGGACTTAACTATAGGTTGAAAAAAAAAAGTTATTTGTAGCATTTTTGCAATTACAAAAAAAATCGTAAATCCATAACAATATTGTTTAACTGAAACGCTCACAATTTACACTTCTGAGTATCGTTAACACGTTCGTAGACTGAAATCCAATTACGTTTATACAAAAAGTTTATATTAAAACCTACTATTTTTCCCTTTTTTGCAAATGTTTGTGTTTGTTACAATTGACAACCATAGCAATCGTTCACTGATTTACTAACCCCATTTTACATTATCAGTTTTTGTCCTTTCTCAAAAGATTTCATTGTTGTGTGTTTACAAATTAATAATTATCTTCTAAAACGTAAATGTTAACTTAGATATTTAGCTACTTCGTTTGTTTTTCTTCAAGAGGATATAGCACGTAAGATCCAATGTACACATGTAAATTGGATGAGTGCGTGTGTGTGTTCGAGTAAGGATTAAGGAAAGGACACGGATGAAAAAGTGCCCTCGCGGTCCGTGGCCAGTTTGTTAGAGTATTGCTCTGCATTCGTTTGGGTGTTGATCGAAGAAACTACCGATCAGAGCAGTCGGCCACTAGAATTCTCCAGACAGCTGCTGAAATCGACCTAGAAGACAAGTTTAGCTCGCCAATCCTGCTATTCAAACCCTAGGATCTTCCGCACAGAGATACTGCAATGACATCAGTTGATCTCCTGAACCACCTTAGCCAGTACAGCAGTTGCAGCACCCTAAGCCCACAACCAATCAATTATTTATCCATCAATCAATCGTCCACGATGAACTTGACCCGAACAAATTTTCTCCCGCTTCTCTAGGCACTATCCTCACAAAGCAACGCCCCCGAGCATTCTTGTTGGCGGCGGCGCAGAAGTCCGCTGCTGAAGCTGCCAGTGGGCGTTGGGCGGCGGGCGGGCTGGCGGAAGGCGCCCGGGGACCGGTCGGGCCGGCTGCGATGGGCGGCGCCGCCGCGACCTTGCGTGGCCCCTGCCCCGGCGAACTCGTGTCCTCCACGCCTCGCGCCCCGCACCCACTCCCCGCGCCCCATTCTCCCCGCCACCGTCTCCGCGCCCTGCGCCACGCCCCCGACGCCTCACCCCCCGCACCACGCCCCCCGCGCCCCACTCTCCGCGCCACGCCAACGCGCCCCGCGCCACACTCCCCGTTCCCCGCTCCCCGGACCACGCCCCCCGCGTCCCGCGCCCCACTCCCCGCGCCCCGTGCCACACCCCCCGTCCCCCGCTCCCCGGACCACGACCCCCGCGGCACGCGCTACACTTTCCGCGCCCCACTTCCCGCGCCCCGCGCCCCACTCCCCGCGCCCCACTTCCCGCGCCCCGCGCCCCGCGCCCCGCGCCCCGTGCCCCGCGCCCTGCGCTCCGCGCCCCACTCCCCGCACCACGCACCACTCCCCGCGCCCTGCTCCCGCGCCCCGCGCCACACTCCCCGTTCCCCGATCCCCGGACCAGGCCCCCCGCGGCCCGCGCTACACTTCCCGCGCCCCTCGCCCCACTCCACGCGCCGCACACCCTACGCCCCGCACCCCGCACCCCACTCCCCGCACCACGCCCCACTCCCCGCGCCACGCCCCCGCGCCCGCACCCCGCGTCCGCACCCCGCGTCCGCACCACGCGTCCTCACCCGCGCCTCACAGCCCGAGCCCCTAGCCCGCACCTGCGACCGCGCGTGGGCGCCACGGCGAAGCAACACGCGCGGCAGTCAGGCTGTCGGACGTAATTTAGCGATGACGTGACGTGCGGAAGGACAGCCCGGATAGTTGTTCGAATCTCGGGAGGCGAGAACGGTACTTGGCGCAGTCGCAGACTTCCGTGGTCGAGGTCGTTTCATTGCTCACGCCTGACCGGGTGGCGCCGAGACGTGGGTGGAGCATGTCCAGCTGAAGAAGGTCACGGAACGGCGACCGGAACGGTCGCTATCCAGTTCACTCGGACAGCGACAGCAATCACAAACAACGGTATTCACTGAACTTGTAATATGGGTACCACTGGATAATGCATTTATTGAGCGTAATGTTGCTTTTCCTGTCACCATTAAAATACAATTACAATTTTTAATCTGGCATCATATGAAAGTAAATTGAAAATGCGCTGATGTTGTTTGAGGTTACAAATAGAAATGGAAATAAATTACATTTGTAATTCACAAAAAACTCTTCTTTATAAATATTTGATAAACGAATGCAAGAACATTACATTGTGTGTGATTGAGCACAATTACGACATCCACAGGTGGCTCCATTGCATGGTATCAATTGGCCGTTGAGTAGCTCCTGTGACGTCGTGAGTTACATAAATCACAGACAAGATGGCTTTGGTATATACACAGTTTATATATATATATATATATATATATATATATATATATATATATATATACATATACATATACATATATGCCGTTCCATTTACTACCGGAGCGTTCGCTTCCCGTTAGCATCTGATAATCACTGAACGCACTATTCATCATGAGCCCGGCGCGCTCACATCCGCAAGCTTGCGGCCTCCCACATACTCTGGCGTTGTCGTGACGGTCTCGCGAAACAAGTTTGAGGAACAACGGTCCCTCTTTTCAGGGCGTGGTATTGCGTCACATCTGGTTTAAGTACGTGCAATTTGGTGCACCTACTCTGTGAAGCTGCACCCTCTGGCTCGTCTTCGCTCCCTTCCTGCTCATTGTCGTGTATTCCACATGTGTCAATCTCGGTAGCGTTCACGCTATACACAGATTACTATAACAAGGAACCGTTTGACAGTTGCTGTTTGGCCACAGCAGGCAATATAACTGCAAGTTACGTCCTTCGTATGCTATCATTTTGTCAGTGAATGCACTGACACGTTAACATTTAGCTCATTTATAAATGTGTTCTTCCCTATCTCTAGACCGGGAGCGGTGACTCAGTGCTTCAGCTAATGTCACTGCAGTACCTCTGACCGGAAGGTTCAAGGTCCTAGGTTCGATTCCCGACGGCGGCAGGATTTTCGACACTTGCTTTTCATCTAGGTCGAATTCAGTCGCTATCTGGAGATGAATTTTGGCGGCCGGCTGCTCTGATAGGTAGTTTTCCGTGGTTTCTCCGAGCAACACCAGGCGAATGCCGGAGCGGTACCCTAAACGGGCCACGCACTGCGCGATCTTTCCTTCCTCTTCCTTGTACTATCCTCACCCCCTTTACACACACACTTACACTAACATACACTACACTACCACACATGCCGGGAGACCGGTCGGTGACTTAGAACTTGTCCCGACTGGGGCGGTGCCCCGATGGTGAGAGATACCTGGTTGGGGAAATCCCCGCTAGTAAACGGTACGTCGGCGCCAATCTCGGCTTCCAGTGAAGGATGATCACTGCCGCCTCCCGAGTAAAAATATGTACTACACTTACGGGATGTACGACACTTACATCAACAACCTTGGTAGTTGATGCGCCCGGAATCACTAACAATCAATCAATGTCTGGCAATGCCATCACCATGCATTGGGGCATGCATGGTGGCATGCATTGCAAAGGCAGATGCTTTGCCTATGCCTTTTATTTTATTTTTTGGGCCACGTAGCGATCACTTCGATTGATTTACATTGCGGTAACTGCACGGGGAACTTGACACGTAAGGACAAGCACATACAAACATCCATGCCCGAGGCGGAACTCGAACCCGCGACCCTTTAAGCTGAGGCAACTACGGCCCTTCAGTCTTAGTGACCTCGGCTATCCAGAGCGGCTTTCCATACGCCTTGGGAGATTTCCCAAGAGACTAAAGGCTGCTCCACAATATCAATTTAAAAAAACAAAATCATAACAGTGAAAAAATGCAAAAATTACTGCAAACTTACGGAAAAACAACTAACTAAAATATTATATATAAACAAACCACACTTTAACGAAACATATGAAAATTATTTTTTTTGTTGAAAATTTTAATTCAAATGATTAATATGAAACAAAAAAAATGATCTCTAATTACTAAAAAACTCAACAATGGCTAACAAAACCTGCCTCAAAGCCTAACCTCGAAAATCCACACTCTAACTTCAATATCGTACTACTGTCTCAATTCCTCTCTAGACCTGTTGCGAGCTCGATCAGCTGGAAAATTTCGCCGCCATTTACAGTACTTCAATTAGTCGAGAGGCATCCCGTTCCCGGACCAAGATAAATGTTGACCATCCTTCCCGTTTCCGTTTCCGTCAAGCTTCGCCTTCCCGTTGTGATGTGAACGCCTGCCTGATATGTCTGTCTTTCAACTTTCTTTACGTTCCCGTTCGCGAGCTTTTGTGGTGCGGCCTTAACTGCTGTGCTACTGGCGCGGAGGTCGCTGCCCGCCATCTTCTCAGGGTGAAATTTTATCCGTTGTATAATGAAAGTTTCGTCGCCATCCGAGCGGTCATCGACGTCGGATGCAATAACGGACAGATCTCATGAATTTCCTATGGAATATGAATTTGTGAGAGACAAAAGTGTTTGACAAAAATATAGTACATGGCGATTCATTTCATTGTGGTAGTGACATCATACCACCAAACCTAGTTGCAGTAATTCGCCACATTAAAACTTTCGTGATTTACGTCATCTACAAAATTGAACAAAAATTGTTCCAGAAACGACCATATATAAAAAAATAACATCTGCGTTGGAAAATTGAAAGGGCTTAACAGTTGCGCTTTGAAAGACAACTTCTATTTATGAAATTAATTAAATTTCCCCTCACGCAGCTAAGTCTGAAACATCTGGTCCTCTCACATAAAAATAGAGACTTAAAACCCCCCTACAGGTATTACTGCAATATCAGAATTCATAACCTTAAAAATACCTTTGGCATTTAAAGGATTACCTGAAATTTACCCATCGAGCGTTAACGAACAGCAAACGACAGATGATGAACCAAATCAATGAATCATATCATCCCCTGTCCTCCAGCGTCTACTTTGAAGTCAGGCATCGCTTTCCGGCTAACTGGGTTAATTTCTACGCGCCATCTATTTGCGTTCGCGGCCGGGTGTTTGCACAAAGTGACGCGGAGTAGAGCGTAGAGGCGACCGCCGACGGCGCCGTGTCCGCGGGGCGCCCAAATCGCCATTCAATTCTCATAACACGCGCGCGCCCACACGCGCGCCCATGCTTTGTTGATGACATCAAAGGTGGCGCGCGGCGAGCGATGGGGGCGCAAATGGAAATTCTATGCTCCGGGCGACAACGCACGGCGCAGAGGCAAAAATGGCCGCTGGTGTCGAGCTACGTCATCAACCAGCTCGTGGATGGCGGACGCGGCGTACACAGGGAAGTGGTACTGTATGTCTCCTGAGGCGATGTGTAAACCAAGACATCACACCGATACCTGAACCGTTAAAAAAAATCAGTTTCGATAGTGCGGATGAAACCTAAACTATACCTGATTATGTGGCTCAGGGCATTAATTGATGACTCTGAACGGGTGGTTCAAAAGTTCGAGACACGTTGTCTGGAAGAGAATTCCATCGGTCGGCTGTTCTGATCGGTAGTTTTCCGTGTTTTTTTTTCGAACAGCAGGCGAATGCCGGAGCAGTACCCTAACAAAACGGGCCACGGGTCGTGTGCGAGTTTTCCTTTCTCTTTCTTGTTTTTTCCTCATTCATTACTTACATTTTTCATCCACTACATTACCACCCTTTCCGGGAGACCGGTTGGGATCTTAGTGCTTGTCCCTGTAGGGTGGTGCACTACTGGTGGGAAACACCTGGTTGGGGAAAGCCCTGCAGGACGGCGAGGCGGTCGGCGTCGGATTTGGTCATCTAGCAAAGGAATATAACCGCCATTCATGCGATAAACATACATTACATTTACGGGAGTAATTATCTTAGAAGCGATCCGCCCAGAATCACTGACCAATCATACTGATCCGTTATTGGCTGCTACGGCACAGCAACATCGTATGGTGCCGCTGACCGGAAGGATTTAGACTTTGAGACGCGGCGGCGGGGGATTTTCGTCACAGGCTTCATAGCTTGGTCGAATTCAACTGTCTAAAGAGGAAGTCTAGCAGCCGATTATTCTTACCGGTAGTTTTCCGTGGAATGGCAAGCGACAATTTTCGATCAATATCGTCTCATAAATAACACACTTTTAAGAGAAATATATTAATAACGCGGTTTTTTCTTCGACACAAAATTGATCATACACAACACCGTTATAAACACTTGTAACATACTCTTTTCAAATACCATGTTAATAAATATAAGTTAGTGAAGATTCCTAGACGAAGAAAGACCGGTCAGTACATGATCAATTTTGATCTCAGAACGTTCCCTGTTTTAATATTTTGTTAATACTTTTGTTTAAAAGTTTGTTAGTTTACAATGAGTCAAAAACGTGATACATTGAAAAACTGTGATCTTCATAATAAAAAATCAACGTTGTAAACTGTAAGATTGTTTCATTTCTGCTAACATATCATGTATAAGCTTAATTTGGGAATCACCGTAAAACATTATGGATGGAATGATGGTTCATATGCGAGGCGTGGAGGTATTAAAAGCTAATGATGCCACAGCTACATATTAAAAACACACTTGCCTTACGCGAGAGACGAGATCATAAACTTAGAGCATCTGTAACGCCCTGCGCCATCGAAACATGTAAATGATTGCATACCAGGGTATAGAGAATGGTATTTTGTATGAAATATTAAATGAACGTTCTGTTTAAATGTTTGCAATTCAATAAAATTCCTTTTATTATTAATAAATGTAAAAACTTAAAATATTTAAACATTAGATGTATTGCATTAGATATATTGTGTGTCTACATATTTTTTAAATGTCAGCAGAGGACTACCTCGGGCGTTTTGGCCCCGATTCTTGCCCTTGAGCAGCCCCGTGCTACAGCATCCGCACCGCGTCCCAGCTGATTATTCGTCAAATGTTTCTACATTTAAATCGTAGAATAGTCTACAGAAATACGAGTGGCAAGCGAGCCACAGAGGGCCGACGTGGACGGTTAGGCTTCGATTCTTGCACTTGAGCAGCCCTGCGCTGCAGCATCCGCACCGCATCTCAGCTGACTGTACGTCAAATGTTACTATATTTAAATCGGAGAATAGTCTACCGAAAAGCGAGTGGCAAGAGGGCCACAGTAGAGGGCCACCGCGGGCCGTTTGACCCCGATTCTCGCACTTGAGCAGCCCCGTGCTACAGCATCCGCGCCCCGCGCGCAGTCTCGAGCGAGCGGAGACTTCTGCTCGGGTGGGGCGCGGCGTGGAGCGGCACGGCGTGGCGTGGCGTGGCGTGGCATGGCGGGAGGGAAAGAAATTTTCGCTCACCTTCGCGTGCAGCTGCCGCGGCCTCCACAGCCATCCCCCGGGGGGGGGGGTGACGCCACCGGCTCAGCGCCCGGCCGGGAAGCGCTTACCTGCAAAAGAGAAAGAGAAAAACCAAGGGGGTTAATTTCAATAATCTCATTCCTATTCCGACAACTCCGCTCCGCTTAAAAGTACGTTATCGCCTGCGGTTCGGAGAGAAAATTACAAGGTGGAAATGGAAAATTCATGTGCGGGTCGGCGCGTGCCCGCGAGGACTTTGGGGGTGGGGGCGGCGGGTGGAGGAAGAGACGGGATGGGAGTTGGACGAGGAAAAGACGGGGACGGGGGAGACGGGCAGGTCGGAAGTTTGCACCCACAACAGTAGCCCAAGAGCTCAGAGAAAATAATGGTCCGCAGCAGTTTTATTAACACTTGTTGTAATTTCTACTGATCAGGAAGTTGGAGTAGAGAGAGAGAGAGAGGGGGGAGAGGTGAAAGGGATTTGAACAAGCGGAGAGAGAGAGAGAGAGAGAGAGAGAGAAAGAGAGAGAGAGAGAGAGAGAAGGAAACAGGAATGGTGGAGAAGAGGCTAATGAGCTCAAAGAACAGAAACACTTTAAGATTTTTCATTAAAATTATTATTGTTTATTACTGGTCAGAATGTTGGCGCTGGAAGGTGAAGAGAGGAATGGAACAATGTTGAGCGATCAAAAGACAGAACATGAACAGAAAGTTACTACCCTCAGGATTGATTGATTGTTAGTGATTCCTGGCGCGTAAACTGCGAAGGTCATTAGTTCCGTAAGTGTATTACGTGTTTTTCCTCGGGAGGTGGCGGTAGTCTTGACCCGCTGGATGGTGAGATCCGGCTCCGACCTACCGACGTCTTGCTTGATTTTATGGAACCGGGAATTGCGTGTAAGGGGGTGGGGATAGGACAAGGAAGAGTGGGAAAAGATCCCGCGCGGTTCATGGCCCGTTTGTTAGGGTTCTGCTCCGGCATTCGCCTGGAGTTAATCAGAGAAACCAAGGAAAACTACCGATCAGAGCCGCCGGCCGCTAGAATTCTCTTCCAGACAGTGACTGAATTCCACCTAGCTGACAAAGAAGTAACGAATATCTTACCACCATCGGGACTCGTACCTAGGACGTCTCGGTCACAGGCACTGCAGTGACATCAGTTGATACCCTGTGCCACCTCTCGCGGTTTACCCTAAGGAAAGAAACCAATCGAAGAAAACAGTGACTGGAATAATTTTATTATTAATTTTTGCTTTATTACTGGTCACAAGAAATGCTTGTGAATTAGTGAAAAGCTTTTCGTTAAAATAATTGTGGGCATAAAAACTAATAATAAGTTTTACGTGTTAAAAAATCATGAAATATACTTATGTACGTTTAACTTCTTTAAGGACCGACGTAAATAATAGCCGAAGAAATAATGATACTTTTTTGCATGTTAAATGTATATCGCAATCTCAAAAGGTATTACTATTAGCTTAAGCAGACATTTTAGAGATATTTATGTCCTTCTCTCACGATACATTCTTTTCATTACTTGAATTAGCGTGTTTGCTCTACTTTCAAGAAGATAACACAAAAAAGAGTTTGAATCATTGAAGTTTGACCAACGAGACAATGTCCATTATCTTATTTACTCACATATAAGGCTCATTAAAGGTCATTTTATTACTAAAAACTATACAGAAGCGTTACATATGGATATCTCAGAAAAACAGAAAGTAAGAAGAAATTATCATTATATTTAAAATTTTAAGGCTTTTCGTTCAGAAAGAAGTCTGAATTTTCTACTCAACCAAATTTCGTGAGTTTACGTGTCTCAATACGCTCGTACAGACATACGAGGTTGTCCATCATTGACATCTATACAGTAGATGTAATGTTCAAAATTTGTTTGAAACATCTATCCCTTTACAAAAACATGTCAGTGATTGTAACTATAATTGATACATTATGTTTTAAAATGAAGGTGGAAAGCAGGAATTCATGCAGTTGCTCAATAGAAAATTCAGGTCCAGATCTTAATAAATATAAACCATATTTGAGTCTTAGAGAATAGGATCGCTAAATAGTGAGACAGCATACTCATGATTGACCCTTGTTTACCATTATGTTAATAACCATTCATTCAATTTATTCACTCCCACTGCATTACAATAGTTGTGTTCGCCACGGAAATGACTTGACTCAAAGTGTCCGTGGCGCTCAGGCCCATTGGGGGGCGTGGCAGGTGGGGCGCGGCGTCACGTATCCCGCACGTCCCTCGGTCGGTGACGTGTCTTCCCCTCCGCGTTCGGCTGCTACCGCTTGCTCATATAGAGGACTTACTCGAAGAACGGACCACTTTGACAGGTCGGAAAGCAAATGCAGGGCGATGCCAGTGCAAGAGATAGTGATAACGCCATTTACAAGTGACCTAAGTTTTAAGGGACGCACTGACAAAATGAGTTAATGGATTGGTTGGTAATTCCGGGCATGTCAACAGCTTACGTCATTTGTCCTGTAAGTGTAGTGTATGTTTTTCCCTCGGGAGATGGCGGTGATCTTCCCCCCGTGGATGGCGAGAACCGGCACCGACCTATCGTCGGCTAGCGCGGTTTCCCCTAACCAGGACTCTCCCACCAGCGGGGCACCGACCCAGCCGAGACAAGCTCTAAACTCCCGACCGGTCTCCCGAAATATGTGGTAGTGTAGTGCATGTTAGTGTAAGTGTGTGTATGTAAGGGGAGAGGATAGGACAAGGAAGGGGAAGGAAAGATCGCGCGCGGTCCGTGACCCGTTTGTTCGGGTACTGCTCCAGCATTCACCTGGTGTTGATCGGAGAACCCACGGAAAACTACCGATCAGAGCAGCCGACCGCTAGAATTTTCCTCCAGACAGCGACTGAATTCGACCTAGATGAAAAGCTAGTGTCGAAAATCCTGCCGCCGTCAGGGCTCGAACCTAGGACCTCCCGGTCAGAGGCGCTGCAGTGACATCAGTTGATGCACTGAAGTACCGCTCCCTGTGAGTTAATGGACATAATCTGCATGAACATGTAATCTTCATGTACGTTCCCAGCAGTGGCTAAGCAGTAGCTGTCAAAGCGGTTCCTTCTTATAGTAATCTTTCTATACAAGGTAATAAGCGTGTCGTGGGAGAGCTCGAGTCCTTCTTAGATACTGTTGTACTGTATGTCTAATAATATATTTCGAAGTCTGTATTGATGTTTCACCCCATTCATCTTCACTGACCTCCCTTTCATCATTCGCATCATTACTAGTATCTGGTTCACCGCATTCTCGCAAAAATCTGATCCACCTACATCAGGTTTCCTTCATTTTGACAACGCTAACAGGAAAAATATTTGTTTTGGAGTAGGTCTGATATGCGAGTTCAGCTTTATTACATTATTTACATTAACGAAAGCAAAGGAGACTCTTTAATGGGATGGAGATTTATATACGAGGAAATACAGTATGTCCAAGGTTTTGAATGACCATATTAATGAATCGCTAGTCATTACAAGACAGAGCTTTTTGTGAATTCTCTCCATATTCCCCTCTATATTAATTGGAGGTCTCAGTCAAATCTGGCAAACGAGACCAAATTTTACGTGTAATATTTAAGGTTCAACTTTCATAAAGGGTGTAAATAGGATAACGGCCACCAACCCGTAATGACGCTCGGTATTATTAAACCGTTGAATTAATTCCATGTTCAAAGTATTTCTATAATGAAGCAAATGACTGTTATTCTTTTAAATCACACAACGAATATCCACCCAGTGTTAAATTCACGAGCGCTCGTTGTTGTGGGCGGATAATGGTGGAAAATAACGTTCACCTTTTATAAATTATACATGCGCGACCACCTACTCTCCTACGAACAACAATTGTACTAGGATGAATACGACAATAAGTTCAGAACAAAACAGCAAACACGTGATTCAAAAAACTTAAGAACTACCTAGAATAGTAAGTAGATCAGAAGGGAAACAACAATTAATACTAACGAAAAATACCAGTTAATAATAATAATAATAATAATTAATAATAATAATAATAATAATAATAATAATAATAATAATAATAATAATAATGAAATTACGCGCAGTTATAAATTAATTTTAGGAATGAATTTGTTTGTACCATTCAATGAAAATAATCAATATGTTTTGCTACCTCTTCTATCCAAACCTTTTGTCACAAATAATTTGAGTATACTTGCCTTTACATTTCTCATAGAACATACATCGTATTTACAGTCAATTTAATGTTTATAATGTATTCTCCATTTTATACTCCATTAAATACATCGTACATAGTATTTATAAAAAGTAAATAATTTCTAGCACAATTTTCCAAGATTCGTTATTATTCTTCATTTGAGTTACTCTCATTGCTTCTCCATTCACGAGTAAGTCCAGGATTGATTACTTCGTGTTTCCGGGTGCGTTATCTGCCGTGGCCATTAGTCCTATAAGTGTAGTACATGTTTTGATCACGGGAGCGGACGGTGTTCTTCCCCCCGGGATTTTTTCACACCCAGGTATCTCCCACCAGTGGGCCACTGCCCCAACGGGGACAAATTCTAAGCTCCCGCACAAGTCTCCCAGCAAGCGTGGTAGTATAGTACTTGAAAATGTAAGTTAGAGTGTGGTGTGAGGATATGACAAGGATAAAAAAGGAAAGACCGCGCGCAGTCCGTGGCCCGATTATTAAGGACTGCTGCGTCATCCACCTGGTGTTGATCGCAGAAACCACGAAAATCAACCGATCAGAGCAACCGACCGCTAGAATTCTCCAGACACCTGGAGAATTCAACAGAGCTATGTAGCTACTGTTGAGAATCCTACCACAGGTAAGCCTGGAGTTTAATGGGAGCTTTCGAACGACACCTGGGAGCACAGTATAGTTTAGATTAACCTTGTTGAAAAGAATAATTTTTTTGTATAAATAATCAGAAAAATGACAGGAAAAAAAGACAATCTGATATCGCGAGCCCGCAATTTTTCAATTCTGATTGTTCATAATTCGCTTTTATATGAAGAAATTAAAAACAAAAATACAAGAACAAAAAATTTAAAAATGTAAATTTCGAATTATCTAAATCGATCCAAACCCATCCTGCGTAAGAACCATACATTCCAACTTAGCTAAGCGACTCCAAAAGTCCACTTGGAGGTCAAAAATAACAAAGCGGCAAAAAATGTCGCACGACCGCGCCCACACAAGAGGATTCCCCGACGGCTCTTTTTGCACAGCGCGAGTGGGCGGACGGGCGCGTGGGCGGGCGGGCGACCGCCCCCTCGCACAAGAAGAGGAAGATTGATAGCAGGCGCCGCCATGGGTCATTCACACCGGCATCAACACCCCGGCGCCAGACCAGGCGAAGCCAGGCGAGGCGAGCCGTTAGAAATTCCTGGCCGCGCGGGCGGGCGGGCGGCGCCTGGGCGCGAGGGGGCGACCCGGGGCTCGTGCGGCGCGAACCGGCCGCGGGGGCGTGGGCGGGAAACAGGCCGGCACGCGCGTCGCCCCACGCGCAGCGCCCTCCCCACTCCCCCCGTCCCGACGCCTTTGATGGCACCCGGCGCCCGACGGGCTGTGGGCGCGACAGCGAGACAGCGACGAGGGCCGAGGATGTGGAGGGGATGGGACATGGGGACCAGAGGCCTGCACACGGAAGAAGAGGACCGCAGGTGTAAGGTCCTAGTCTGGGAGAACGAGACGGGACTTGGGACGAGAATGGGAAGGGGATGGGACATGGGGACCAGGGGCATTGACTAAAGAGGTATAAATCTTTACTCTATGCCAGGGGTCTGGACGGAAGAAAAGAACTGCGGGCGTGAGGACAGGTCTGGGGGAACGAGGCAGGGACGTGGAACGAGGATGGGAAGGAGATGGGACATGGGGACCAAGGGACTGCACATGGAACAAGAGGACTGGAGATATGAGGGCAGGTCCGGGTGAACGAGATGGGACTTGGAACGACGATGGGAAGGGGGTGGGACCAATGATTCCAGGGCCTGAAGACGGAAGAAGAGAACTGCGGGCGTGAGGATAGGTCTGGGGGGACAAGACGGGGCTTGGGACGAGGATGGGACCTGGGAACCAAGGGTCTGGAGACGGAAGACGAGGTCTGGGGACGTGAGGACGGGTCTGGAGAAACGAAATGCCGATATAGGAATGTGGGCAAAGCATCTGATCGAGATGAGTAACAAGGGAGGAGTGCAAGTAGTAAGTCAGGAGCCGAAATGGGGACATTATGTGAGACGAGTCGGAGATGTGGGAGCCGGGACGCGGAACAAGTCGGGGACTCGGAGGGGACGGGAGACGAATAACGAGACGGGGATGGGGAACGGGTCGCGGTATGGGGGATGGGGAATTGGGATGGAGGACGGGGACGAGTGGTAAAGACGGGGGCCAGGAACGAGGGGCCAATGGGCGAGAGGCGTAAACCGAGGGAATGAGAGACACGTGGATGGGGGGATGATAGCAGGTGGGTTGCGAACGGCAGATGGGGTATGATTCTGCGCCCCATCTTCGTACGGGATTCGAAGGGGCATTGATTTATTACATTTTTGTCAATAAGGCGCCCTCTACAGACAGAAAAGCCCAGTAACCCTGAAATTCAAGAGTTTTTTCAAAACATCACATTACAGTCTGAAATCTTAAAATTAGAAGGTAAACGAAGAAAAGAATTACGTAATTGAAAGAATATAGCTTATAGTACCATACGGCCTGTATTCACTATAAGTGAAACACTTAATGATTCATCGGGAAATCATAACCTACCATTTCATTTGTCTCTCACTCGACCACCTGCTTTGGCATTCATTCGTTTCCAGTGTTTTAACGACCAGTAACTTTTTACCCGCCGTCCACTAGTCAAGACATTCGCAATCATTTCAGATTTTGTGATATCCTCCGCTAAACTCCCACAGTTTCTTGATGCTATCAAATCACCATATTCGTTACCCATCTTCAGTTGTATCACACGACCAGTTACATAATTGTCCTCGCAGATAATCGTAACCCAATGCCATTTCCCCACACACGCTTCTGAATATTCACTACCTGTTCTCTGTTTATTTCTCGATATCCTGTTGTAAAAAATTTACGACCCCTGTCTTCTATGGTACTTCCTTTACAGTTCCAATATTATGTTTTAAACTTCATTTATATGTTTATTCCCTACTCGGAATTTTCATCGCAAGAACAAGTATGGTTCTGAGAATATGCATTTATAAAAATATCATTATTTTTTTGAGAGACCAACATTAAAATTCAACACAAATTGTAGGAAACGACCGAATGTATATTTAAGGAGAATAGAAACTAATTTTCGAAAAGAAGCATCATCCAGCAGACACATGTATTACAGGAAATACATTGAAAATTGAACTTAACGAAGCCCTGAACAAGAAAATTTACATTTCATTAATCTCGGGAAACTAATACTTCAATTTACTTATTTTAAATGTAAATTAGTGACCCACGCAATCTCTTTGCGAACCTGGAAAAGTCGATGGCGTCAACGAATCTCGATACTCTCAATCAGGTACGTAGTCGACGACGGCTGAGCAGCGGTCGCCCATCGATTCTCATTAGCCTCTCCGGGTTCGACGCCCGGCGCCGTTACTCGAAGCGTTAGTTTGTTCCTTGTTTAGTGGGCTCGTAAAACGCGTGGGACGAGAGGAATGAAATACTGAGATCTGGCTAGGAAAGAATGTGGTAAATGAACGTACTAGGAGAACATTAACCGGCATGCTCGCACAAGGCATGAGCGCAATAAAATCAGGAAGCACTCCAGGCAAACGAATCAGGTAGTAAAGTAGTCTGAAGTAGCCACACCTTTATGTCATGTCAACAGTAATAATTATTCGAGATACACAGTACCTAAAACGACAACTGGTCTCGAAACCCGGAAGTTCGAATACCGATGTATCCAATGTGTACATACATTGTATGACTAGCCAGTGAAATGCACTTTTAGTTGCGCGCGTGCCTATTTCGTTTCTAGGTTATTTTAGCACGATTCTTCCAGTAGACTACGCTTTTATAGTTACATCAGTGATATTTTTGGCACTGTGTTGACTAATATTGTAAATAATGAATATAAATCCTTGTCTTGTAGGATTTAAGATTTGTTTTGAACATTTAGCAACCATAACTGGACGATGATGGTCATAAAAACGGTCGCATGACGTACTTTTGCGGATGCTTCTCAAAAGCCATCTGTGAACAGGGCCAAGCAAGAGTCTGCTGTGCGAGTCAACCCACTTAGGTGCATCTTTGAAAACATTCAAAATGTATTTTGTAACTCGTTATCATACATGCTGAACCCATTAAATTAAGTTGTTCATTGTAAAAAAATTACTTTATTTTTAAGTGATGTAGTCTGTCACGCTACGCCTTTGTAATAATGCTTGGTAGAGGCCGCCTTTGTAAAGTAGGGTTAAAACAGTAACCCTAAATCTTCCGCCTAGGTCAGCTGCAGGCTCACGAATTGTCACTGGCGACTCGCGCAATTCTACCACCTGTGTTCTAGGAAGACTAGGTTCGTAGAGGGAGATGCGGCTCTCCACCTGTTAAGGGAAAAGGTGCGAGAAGGGAAAAACGGATAAGGAGAAGAGAGAGGAGAAGGAGAAAGGTGTGGAGAAAGGAAGTCTCTCCGGCAATTCTCCACGAATTTTCCGGGCCAGGATGCTCTGAATCCAAGCCTCCCTTCCAAGCAGTCCTGCCTTAGTAGGTGCTCACTCCTTCCATTCCTAGATATTCCCTCCTTTCCAAATACTTCCCACTCCGTTTCCTCTGGGATGTAGGGTAAAATCAGCAGCAGGGATCACAACATTTTCGGACTTTTTCAACATTTTCGGACATTTTTAACATTTTCGGATTTTTATCAAAATGTTTGGGTTACAGTATTCGTTATAAAAAACTCAATGGGCGATTAGCATGCATTTTCATGAATATATCCAGTGCCTAAACATTTTATATATTTTTTAATAATTTATTTCCAAATTCCAATTTGGTTCCATCAGTGGCCACTTGAAACTTTGTAGAAGTAGTCAGATAGATGACTCAGTAATGGCCAACCGCTATTCTACTACCTGAACGAGTCCAAAAAATACCAGTTCATATTACATTACTCTAATATCAATATCAACAAATGTTTCATCTTTTTATTTAAATATAAAATTAGAGAAAAAATAAATTATCTTCGTATTTTTCCTGCAGTCTAGAAGTAATAAGTCCCGCATTTTGCACGTTTTAAGCAAATAGAAAGAATCCAAATCTCATTTTTCAAATTTTGACATCGAAAGTTGGGATGAGAGTGAGGGGCAAGAACTCCCATTAAAGATGGCAGTGGCAATGAGGGGCTCCATTTAGACTTACCGAAGCGGGGCTCTCGGGAACGCAGCTCCGCCTCTGCTGAAGGGACCGCACGACCGAGAGGTGGGCGTGGCAGAGACGAGACGGAGCCGTCTGTAGCAGCGGAGCGCGACCCCAGAGGGGCGTCGGTTCGGGCCTTTCTGCTCCGATAAATTGACCCAGATAGACGCGGTCCTCCCACGGCTGCGCGACTTCAAATAACCGCAGAGGAGCGGTCCGTCCCGTCCCTTCCCCGACCTCCGTCCTCCGTCCTCCGTCCTCGCCTTCCGTCTCCTCCGCCAGCGTCCCGTTTGTTCCCCCGTCAACGCACCCGACCGCCATTCAGCCGACTCCGCACCCGCAAACTGCAGTCCCACCCGCCCTCCGCGCTCATGGCCGCGACGTCGCAACTGCCGTCGACGCCGTTGTTTACTCCTCCGTTACCTTCGCGATAGGGAATTGAAGCTGACGTCAGACTGTAGAGGTAGACGGACGCTTCCGCTGCCGTAGCTCACTGTTCGTTGTGCATTTCCGATCTGAGGGAGAACATAGTGGGCTCGTATTGGGTTACACTGTGGTATCGCAGCATTAACAGAGTTATAAACCTAATAATGTCACGAAACAGGAAATTTAGTGACCACAAGAACCACTGTCAAATCTAATAACCAACAGTTATACTATCACCTCACTATATCCACCGCAATCATTACCGTGATCACTGCAACCAAACAAAAACAACACGATAAGTATAGGGCGCCAGGAAAGCCACCCGCACTGGACCAAGTCAGGGCCTCTTATTAAAAATAGTAATGATGGTGTTAGCAAACAGATAGCAGGGAAGCAAGTGAAGGGGACAACACTTATCTGTTATACAACCAGTATCTGTTACTATTGTGACGAGTGCAGTATTTACGTTTCTTTTGTTACACGTTGCTACCAACATCATTTTTGTTGCAAGCAGAAAGTACCACTGTGGAGAGACTTTCCCGGTGCGCTGTACAACAATACTGTTGCCAATATTAATAGTCTCATCTCCACATCATCATCATCCAAACTCACCACTTTACTACGTTTTGCGACCAATACACATCACATCATCTCACTTGCCACTTCAAGCGGCTCACAATCATTACCGTCGCCATTGTCCGCCGTCGTTACATCAGGCTCATCATCAAAACCATGACCAGTGTCGCCAATATACCCTCTCGTAAAACCACAACAATATTAATTCCTCCCCGCCGCAACAGTCACCAGCTCCCCAGGTGCCTCTGCCGTCGGATTCACCGCCGCCACCTCCTCTCTCTTCTTCTCCACCGCCTCCGCCTCCTCCGGCGTCGCCTATTGACACGACCTCGCGCCGCTGATTAAGGGCTTTCATTTCCTCCCGACGCGGCGGCGGCGGCGGCGGCACCGGGGGCGGAGGCGCCAGAGGCGGCGGTGGTGGCGGCGCGAGAGGGCGGGGTCAGCCCTCCGCTTCGAGGCATCCCCGCCGTCGGCCGTTCCGCCCCGCCTCGCCCCGCCCACGCCCACCTTCCTGAGCGCCCTATTCAAATAGCGCAGCCGCCAGCGTCCGCCTCGGCGCGACGCCGTGTCAACAACGCGAATGAATTTATTAATCGCGCTATGTATCAAAACAAAGATGCTGAGACGCACTCATCTCCGTCCCTGTCCTGGCCCTGCCTCCTCTCCTTCCCCACCCTAGACACCACCCCGCCCGGTAGCGTGCCCTGCGCTCTGCGCCCCGCGCCCCGCGCCCCGCCCCGCACGGCCCCGCCCCGCCCCGCCACGCCCCGCCCCGCCCCGCCCCGCCCCGCCCCGCCCCGCCCCGTGTCCTGCCCTGCCCCGCGCCAAGACACACCCCACCCCGCCCTGCTCCCCGCCCCCCGGCTACGGTCCGCCCCGTGCCCGTGCCCCGCCCAGCGCCCCACCCCGTGCCGTGCCTTGCCCCGCCACGTGACCCGTCCCGCGACCCGCTTCCCACCCCGCGCCGCGCCCCACCCCGCGCTCACCCCACCCTCGCCCCGCTCTGCGCCCGCTCCGACCCGACCGCACCCCTTCCCGGTCCTCGCCACGAGCCCGAGGCCCGAGCGCCGGCAAGCAGTGTCGAGGTGGGGCACCTGTACTGCGAACCGTGCTGGAATTATTTCCATCCAGAACTGCCGACTTATAAAAGTAGGCTTATGGTAACCCGTATCTCTTAACTAGATTAAATAATGACATGACACTTGATACATACAAGATGAAACAAACGACTAAAATCGAAGAGTTATAAATATCCGTATTTTTCTGTAATTGCATTTTTTTTGTTTATTCTGACAAGTCCAAAGTTCTGTTTTCTACTCAAATTTAAGTCGCAATATGCTTCTTTGGAGGTTTTATCTTGAAAATGTTGCATATTTAGGTACAACGCGTATAACTATAATTTTAGGGCGATCTTGTATTATATAGCGCGTTTTACTATTAATAATAATATGAACTGCATATTTGGAGTATTATTAACATTTTTAAATTATTTTTTTTCTGTTGATGAAACTGTTTCTTAATAGAGAAGAGCAAAATCCTTTGTTATTTACATTGAATTTATTATTTGTACTTTTATTTTATTGAATAGAATACATGTTGCAAAGAAACGATTACACCAATATAAGTAAGATATTGGTAGAATTGAAAACATTTACGAAGCCATGACTTGCAGTTCTATTGCCTACTTCGGACGAGAGGAATCTGCTCAAATCATTCTCCGAACATTTGAGCTGCTACAATAAATTAGAGATACATATCTCTATCATTTCACTTTTACATTTTCCTTGACCTTGTCATCAGTGAACATCATTTAAATTACTGCTCTGACAGGTTACTTATCTAAGAGGGACGATTTTACATGATTACTTTTACGTGCTTAATGCATATTTTATCAAAAATTAGGAAATTAAATGCTGCATAAAAATCAAACTCCCAGTCTTACAGTTTGAAACTTCTTTAATAAAAATCGCCAGAAAATCAACGATCATAATTTACGGCAAAGATACGTATTCGGCCTCCAATCCGTGTTACTGATTTAAAAGTGCAAGAAATGCTCATGTGTAATGTACTTCTTGTAATTTTTCTGTAGATAACATTTCTCCCAGTATGGATTTTCGAAGTTAAAGTTGAAAACGAAATTCATTACTCTACAAAGGTATATTACTTAGATAAGTAAAACACACATACATGTAAAGTCATCGAAACAATTCCACAAGTCACCCACGGCAAGAGCGTGCGATCATAAATCGAAATGAACAACTTAAACATCGTGGAATCTACGGAAGACCTCATTTTGCTCTTCGCAAATTTAACAAAAACATTGGGGCTATTCATTAGCACAGCATATCAATGCATTTTTATAAATATCTTCTGTACATTTGTATTCATTTTCTGTAGTTCGTACTCATTTGTGAGAACAAAATTCTGCCTACAAACTGTCGGCGAGTGCTGTAGGAGCGTCTTTACCGCAGAGCAGCCCGGGGGTTTGCGTGGCGTCGCCCGGAGGCGCGAGGGAGCAACTGTTTGGGCGCCGCTGGGGGGGGGGGGCGATGGATGAGGTGCGAAGCGCTGTGCTCGGCGCCAGGGGAGCGCGTGACGCGGGCGTAGTGGGCGTGGCGCAGGCACAGGTGCGAAGGGTGCGGGGCGGCGCGGGGCGACGCGAGCAGGCGGGTGGCGGGGGCGGCGCGGGGCGGCGCGAGCTGGTGTGCGGGCGGGCGGGCGGGCGGGCGGGCGGGCGGGCGGGCGGGCGGGCGGGCGGGCGGGCGGGCGGGCGAGCGAGTGGTCGGGCGAGCAAGCGGGCGGGCGAGTGAGCGGGCGGTCGTGTGGGCGGGCGGGCGAGTGGACGAGTGGGCGGGCGGGCAAGCGGGAGGGCGGGCAAGCGGGCGGGCGGGCAAGCGGGCGGGCGGGCAAGCGGGCGGGCGGGCGGGCGGGCGGGCGGGCGGGCGGGCGGGCGGGCGGGCGGGCGGGCGGGGACGGAACCAAGGACGAGGTGTGGATGCGGGAGCAGAGAAAGGGCGGGGGCGGGGTGGCGGGTTTGTGTCACCGCGGGCGGTGTAGAGAGTGCGAGCGGGTACGGGGGCGGGGGCGGGGTGGAGGTCGCTCACCGAGGGCTGTATGCAAACCGCCCGTTCCGCCCCTCACGAGGTCTCCTGAGCCAGAGGGGGAGCGCTAGCACCTAGGTACGCTATAAACGCCCCCAAGCCGCTTGCGATGGCCCGACCCTTGGTTGGGATTGGAATGGCAACAATATATCGCTATCGGAAATACTGGGATTCTTACTTTCAATGGTGCAATGATATCGAAAACTTGTAAACCGAAATAATAATTTAATGTTTTCTTCAAGAGGAATACAACATTCAATAAAATCCATTCCAACTTAAGAATAATATTATTATACTACTGAAATATCATAACATTGGTTATATTATTCTCCTTTCACTCGCAACACTAGTGATTCCCATGATCCACGGAGAGCATTAGGGCTACAAATATTGTTCCTACTCTGAGACTCGTTCTTTCATTTCCCAAATTCGCCCCATCTCTCATCCTACTACAGCCTTCATCTCGCCCTTTTCGCTCATCCTCGCCACACACACACACACACACACACACACACACACACACACACACACACACGTCCCAACTAGGTCTCATCCTCGCCTCCCTTGACCCATTTTCAAAACATTGGCGCCTCTTCAACGTTCCATCCTTCATCCACTCGTGTTCCATCATCGTTCCACCCTCTTGTCTCATTCTCGTTCCACCCTCATTTCATTCTCGTCTCACCCTCATCACATCCTCGTCCCTCTTCGACCCATCCTCGTCCACCCTCATCCTATACTCACACCATCCTCGACCTATCCTCGTCCCACCCTCGTCCATCCTCGTCCATCATTGACCCATCCTCCATCCATCCACGACCCATCCACGACCCATCCTCGTCCATCCTCGTCTTATACTCACCCCATACTCGTTCATCCTCGTCCCAACCTCAGCTCATCCTCGCTCCATCCTCGTCCGATTCTCGTCCCATTCCCATCCAAATCTTATCCGACCATCGCTCCATCATTCCCTCATCCTCGTTCTACCCGCATTTCATCCCCGCTCCATCGCTGCGTCGTCCCCTTGCCCGCCCCCTCGCCCGTGAGGCCGCGCGCAGCTGCGCGGGCGCCGCCGTCGCGTCGGCTGCCAAATGTGCGGGCGGTGTAGCCGCGCCAGCGGATCCGTCACGCGCTCGTCGCCGAGGGCGAACGCCCATCGCCCCCCACCCTCCCGCCCAGCGAGAGCAGCCGCCGCTGCCGCCCTCGCCCCCGCTGATGGAGAAGTCGAATTTCCACGCAGCTTCCGGGATTTCCGTTTTATCGGCGCACCCAGCTAGCCGAGTCAGGCGAAAAAGCGCTTGCTACGTCTATGATTTATTTACGCCCCGCGATCGGCGAGTCCTTTGAGCTTTTAATGTGGTGCGTAGCATAACACACCTGCACCAAATAATAAATACAGATAAATGCCGGGAGATAAAACGTCTGCGGTAGGGGTGGAACTTATTTGCGATGCTCTCGCAGTAGTCTCGTATGTAAAGGGACATACCACGGTTTATCACGACCGGCACTTCTAAAAAAGTGTGCGTTAGCCAGTGCCACATTCACTGATTTAGTAGGTAAAGTCTACCTGCTAGTTGGCACTACATAGACATGAACGTGGTTTCCTGAATGTAGTCATCTGCTAGGTAACACTTCGGATACTAAAAAATTATCGTTTGAATTATTCAAAACAAGCATTTACAAAATAGTGGTGCTACAATAACACATACGTTAGTAAGCTTTGCACTTTTGTTTTAATCTTAATTTGTCAGTACACTACGATTGGCCGCCAAATTTCCTGCTGAAAAATTGTGGACAGGAAGACATCGGAATCTGTCTTCCCTAGGCCTACCCTCCAGAGCTTCTCCTTCCCTTGTTAAGATGCTGATTCAGTGAAACTTCTGCTTTCCATTTCCGAAACACTCAAAGTTTAAAAATAAAATCCTATAGAAATATAAATTTCAGATTATTTTTATTTTCTCCTTTTTTAAACCAAGTAGACAGTGTGTAAAGGTAGACGGTGTTGCCTCTCCACAACTTATGACATTGATATCCTTTCCTCTTTCCTCTTTCTTTCCTCTTTCTTTCCTCTTTCTAAAACACTACGTGGAAATGGTATTTTAGTTTGTTCTTTATTTTACATGCAGATGAAGAGCCATCTTCTTAAAACATTTTATACCTAATGTCTGGTCTTCCTGCGCGTATTTTGCCTTCTCCGCCAGATAACACCAGAGCGTGACCTATCGATTATTTAACGAAGAAATTAAAGTCATTATTTTGAGTCAAAACATGTCGTCCATTGATTTTTTTCATACAAACACATTTTACTGGCACACAATTTATGGTCTGTGAATACTTGACATTTATAGTGTAGAAGTATAATGCAACAACAATTTTACATTTAATTTATTAAGACAGAAAACATTATCATCGTACAAGTAACCACAAATGTGCTTATTTGTTATCAAAAGAACATTTCATCATCGTTACCTAATTCACACGTCTATTTTCACCCACAGTGTACGAATACGAGAAAAGGGCCTTAAGAAGTTCTGTTAAAGACCTGATGGAAGTGGAATGCTCAAATAGTACAAAACGTAACATTCAGGTGCTTTTATTGGTAAAAATAATGTAAAACGTGCACTTTTTAAACTTCATTATTTTAGTCATGGTAGTAAATTTGTTTATTTCAGAAGAAAGTTTGGTAAACATTAATACTAATATTTTTTTCTATTCGTACACTTCGGTTACAATTAAAAATAAACGTTTCCAAATTACATGGCGTACCCCAGGGCGTAAATTCTGAGAATATTTAAAAAAAACTAGGAATACCTTGGCCCCACCGCCAAGACACCCAAGGTGGACGGGTCAAATTCATCTGCATCCCCTCCTCCCTTTCCTCTTCCTTACCGCCCCAGCCCTCAACCCACCCCTAAGATCGATCGACGCCGGGCGCCGCCCCGCGCCACGCTCCGCCGTGCCACACCACGCCACGCCGTGGCGCGATGATGGATCATCCGGCGACCGCGAGAGCTCTCTCGAGTTAATTTCCCCTCGTGTGTGTGGCTTTAATCCCGACTGTTGTCGAAACGATATTTCATCTTGAATTAAATCAATACGCATTACGAGCCCTCCTTCCTCCGCCACCCCGCACCCTCCCCATCCCCATTTTCTCCGCTTTTGTGGGCTTCTTCCGGCCCCCGTCGCGGCCGCGCGAGCTCGTCGGCGCGGCTTCAAAGTTCGACGCCGCTGCACTAGTCGGGAAACGAAGTGATCTACGACAAAACGAGTTTTGATTAAGAGCCACGCCCCCCTTCCCTCACACCCACGCCCTTTCGCTGCTGCGAACACGCTTCTCCCGGGCTTTGGTTTGTTTTTTGCGGACGTGTTTCAGGGGAGTCTATTTGGATACTGTATGAATCGATGCGGGAAGAACAATAGTGCGAGAGCAAACGGTGAACAGGGCCGGAAATCGAATTACCCGCTCGCAAATAGAAGCACTTTTCCGGTCGCTCTCGACAAAACAATCACGCTCAGAGGTCGGAAGTGGGTAAAAGGAGCAAAACCTTGGGCAGCAATCGAGACGGAAACACGGTAGTACAATACATTTGGCTCTGAGGCTTCATCAGGGAAAAGTGACCTTAATTCTGAAGTTGGTCTTAAGTAGTAAATAATGGAACACTATTTAAAAGTTATGAATAATTAAGTAGAATGATGACATTGCAATCGTACAGAAAACGTACGCATTGCAACGTACAGAAATTCGAAACTGAAATACATCCCCTAGATTTGCGAGAAGTTTATTTCTAGAACATTTTTTAAATTTATTATTCTTTTCACCGAGAGCTTGATATTAATTTGATAAATTTTGTATGTTTCAATGTTGTTGGGTGTAATGAAACAGACTTTTGTCCACAACTTGTTGAATAAAGTTTTGTTTGGACTTTATACAAATAAGGAGTGTTTCGTGTACATGATCAAATAATTTATCTCAGCAGTGCAACTAATGTATTTTAAATTTTTCCCAAAATGCAGTAACGTAATTGCATATCCAACTCTAAAACAATTTCTCAGAAATGAATACAATCGTAAATACAGTAACTGTATTTTCCAGTGCATTCTCTGAAAATACGCATCAGCAAGTGTACATACAGAAATTCATTTAAATGCAAACATAAATGCAAAATAGTACATGTAGAAAAACACACATATCAACTGCCCCTTCAGTATTTAATAGGTGTTTGAAAGCCAATAGCACACATTACTCAATGAAAACTCCCATTCGTTTGGTCTCCATGAATTTGTAATTGACAGCCTGCTACCTCATTCACACGCGCTGAAAACCAACATGGGAAATGGCTACACTCTTTTCAATGCCTGTTGAGTTGTGGTATTGGAGAGTTGAGAATACTCGATGGCAAGTTTCATTGTGCAATGGTTGAAATAATACTTAGGATTGGATACGCGTACGAGTGGTTAGAAGGAAAATTGATCGAAGACTTTTGGATTTAAATAAAGTAACTGAACGCGTACTCCGCACATCGACCCAAAACTCCACAAATGTGCAAATGCTGAATAGGAAAACACACATAGGGTTGAATAATAGATGAAAGCTCGAATATGAAGAATTTAGTATATCAGGCTATTTCAAAAATATCAAGCACACACGCAATACACAACACATCACACTTTCTGACGTTTACTTTATTCACCAATTTTCATTTAGAGTATTATAAACAATATAATTTTTTGCCCATTTGTATATAATTAATTTGAGCTATTAATTTATGAATTCATTCATATTAATTTGACATAACATTTACTTTTTATATTATCAAAGAATTGTTTTGCAGATGCTCGTACTTAAATAATTACTCATTTTCATTGACACTCGGTTTAGGATGTAGGTTAACTAAATAAATTGGAAACGTTTATATCTTCTTGCATTTTCTCTCATATTTATGTCTTATTACGAGCCACTAATTTGTAACTCGTACAAAACGCCAAAGCTACTTCTTTTATTAAACTATAAATTAGTATTATAAGTTGGTTGGTTGGTTTGTGCTTCCGGGCACGTCAACAGCTCACGTCATTAGTCCCATAAGTGTAGTGCATGCATTTTACTCGGGAGATGGCGGTGACCTTCCCCCACTGAATGGCGAGATCCGGCGCCGACCTACCGTCGGCTTGCGGGATTTCCCCCTAACCAGGATTCTCCCACCATAGCAAGGCACCCGCCCCAGCCGGGACAAGCTCTAAGCTCCCAACCGGTCTCCCGGCATGTGAGGTAGTGTAGTGCATGTTAGTGTAAGTGTGTGTGTGTGTGTGTGTGTGTGTGTGTGTGTGTGTGTGTGTGTGTGTGTGTGTGTAAGGGGAGAGGATAGGACAAGGAAGATGAAGGGCAGATCGCGCGCGGTCCGTGGCCCGTTTGGTAGGGTACTGCTCCGGCATTCGACTGGTGTTGATCGGGAAAACCATGGAAACATACCGATCAGAGCAGCCGTCCGCTACAATTCTCCTCCAGACAGCGACAGAATTCGACCTAGCTGAAAAGGTAGTGTCGAAAGGCCTGTCGCCGTCGAGACTCGAACATAGGACCTCCCGGTCAGAGGTGCTGCAGTGACATCAGTTGATACACTGAGCTATCACTCTCGGTTATTATAAGTTGCTCTTCTGCACATTTGTAAATAGTTTGTGCTTATCATAAGCGTAAAATTAGGCTGGTCTTAAAAAAGACACTATCAAAATATGAAAAGAACAAAGAAATTTATATAAATAAATCATTTAATGAATAATAAATATTTAAATCATTTTATTTAAAAAACACGATTTAAATCAAAGATTGCTCACAGCTCATTTCGCGTCGAGTGACGTACCTTACGAGAGATCGACCCCATGAATGACGTAGCCCCACACCAAACGGCATTACCCTCATAAGTTCAGTCTTTTCTCGAACTACGGGCACAGCAACGGTTAACACATCTCGCCAACCAAGGCTCTTTGTCACCACGATGCAGACAATAGCACTTATAAAAACCCTCAGTGGAGGACACTATATGTTAAGTAGATTGCAGCATTCGTTTAATAATAAAAAGCTACGAAATGTTGTTTGAAGTGCGCGGCTTGAATGGAAACGGGAAGATGGCGTTATGCGCAACTTGACAAGTTTGCGGCAAAAGGAAGAGCAGTTGGTCTTGCATAGAGAACATCATGTCGTGAGATCGTTAAAACGATTGTTTGTAACTCTCAATTGTAAGGATTTAATGTACTTTATAATATATCATTCTTGTGATATCTATGGAAAACATTAAAGAGGTGAAGGTGTTCTTTTTTGGAAATTGTATTTCATATATTTTGTATTTCATATCATTCTTTCCATATATTTTGATTTAAATGTCAGTGGTGAGATTAAAAAGTTCAGTCATTACATTAAGGTACGGTTGACAGCAGGATTCTTCTGTAAAAAATAACCATGCACATATGTAAACATTTGGTAAATAGAATACATTTTCATATTCATGAATATGCAGTATTTTCTGACGTAACTATTCCCCAAATTCCTTCTGAATGACGTCATCGCACGGGTTCAAGTAGTATGAAGAATTCTTCTATAATGTATTTCCGCCCTTCCCTACCAGCCCCGCTATCTTCCATCCTGACCTGACCCGAACTTTACATGTCTCCGTTCGATCTCACCCTAGCCTATCCCACTCGTTCAACACCACCCTTGTCGTCTGCACCCTGCCCCCTACCTCGTTCTGCTCCACCTGTCCCGTTGTGTTCCGCCCTGTCGCAACCACCATAGTTGCTAAGGGTATCTATAAACAGAGGCAATGTTGCGTACTCCGGGAAACTTCAGGTGGCTCTCACTCCCAATCTCGCTCCCGCTCCCGCTCCCACTCACACTCCCGCTCCCGCTCCCGCTCCCGCTCCCGCTCCCGCTCCCGCTCCCGCTCCCGCTCCCACTCCCACTCCCACTCCCACCCGCTCCACTCCACTCCCACTCCCACCGCAATCACACTCCCACCCGCAATCACACTCCCACCCGCAATCACCCACCAATCACCTCCCACCCGCAATCACACTCCCACCCGCAATCACACTCCCACCCGCAAAATCACTCCCACCCACAATCACACTCCCACCCACCAATCACACTCCCACCCGCAATCACACTCACACACTCCCCACCCACAACTCCCACCCGCACTCACACTCCCACCCGCACTCACACTCCCACCCGCAATCACACTCCCACCCGCAATCACACTCCCACCCGCAATCACACTCCCACCCGCAATCACACTCCCACCCGCAATCACACTCCCACACGCAATCACAGCGGGACACCGCCCCAGCCGAGACAAGCTCTAAGCTCCCGACCGGTCTCCCGGAATATGTGGTAGTGTAGTGCATGTTAGTGTGTGCGTGTGTGTGTGTGTGTGTGTGTGTGTGTGTGTGTGTGTGTGTGTGAGTGTAAGGGGAGAGGATAGGACAAGGAAGAGGAAGGACAGATCGCGTGCGGTCCATGGCCTGTTTGGTAGGGTACTGCTCCGGCATTCGCCTGGTGTTGATCGGAGAAACCACGGAAAACTACCGATTAGAACAGTCGGCCGCTAGAATTCTCCTCCAGACAGCGACTGAATTCGACCTAGCTGAAAAGCTAGTGTCGAAAATCCTGCTGCCGTCAGGACTCGAACCTCCCGGTCAGAGGCGCTGGAGTGACATCAGTTGATGCACTGAGATACCGGTACCGGTACCAGACGTCGCGAAGCATCAGTTTCCAGAAGCTCGTGCGACGATTGTCGAAGTGAGCGACGTGCCCGCTACCATCTCCGAGGGATTGTTTTGTTGAAGGACACATCCCGCAACCAACAGGTTTTGCCTGTTCTTAATACAGGAACAGGAGAACAGGAGCGGCCATCAATTCAACATTAACATATTTCTTTGCCGACGGGTCGCAATTACCCATGATGCCTACCAATTTCTCTCATCTATCTTTATCATCAATTAAACTAAAATCTGGAAAGAACGTAGTTCGAAAACCAAAAAAGATCCTAGCCCAACGTGATAACATAAATATGTACAATTGAAGGTCTCAATTGCAAGGGGCTATCCCCCATTAACATATTTCTGAGATAATGAGGGTTTTACTCCAAGTACTTTCATATAACTCAAAATATTTTTAAACTTTTAAACACAGTACACTTGCATATAAGTCCACATTGGATTAAACAAACACTAAAATAATAATATTTGAAGTTTTGTATAATGCTAATAGCTCAAATTTCACAAAAATTGTGGGATAGCGCCTTGTTTTACTCAGTCCTATAATTCTTTACCGGTCAAGCTTCATTATTTAGAGCGACTTCACTATTGGCAATTTCTCTCCAATCAGAACTCAAATTTACCTCTGTCCATCTGCTTGAAGATCTAATCGCAAACACCTAAGAAACCAGACGTCTCGTCGCAGAAGAATCGGTTCGCAGATGAATCGGTTTGCACAAGAATCGGTTCGCAGATGAATCGGTTTGCTGATGAATCAGTTCGCAGATGAATCGGTTTGCACAAGAATCGGTTCGTAGAAGCTAATGCAATGATTGTTGAACTGAGCGACGTGCCCGCTGTAGTATATCCAAGGGACTCGTCCCGAAGAGAGACGGGGCCTGCGACCAGCCCCCCCCTCCCCTCCAGCTCTGTCTCAGGCAGCACCCGTGGGCGGCCGGGCGCCCTCGGCGGCGCTTCAAGGAGCCATTAGGGCCAAGGGCCCATCGGAGGAACGCGGCGGCGGACGAGGATCCGGTGGCAGCGGGCGCGCCCAATCTGCGCGGATCGCCCTTTCCCCCTTCGCCCTCCGCTAAGGGTCAGATGCCATTACAAGTCCATCTCCAGAGGCTTACGGGCTCGTTGCGGGCTATCGCTGGTTGCGACGCCGCCGCCGCCGCCGCCGCCGCCGCCGCCGCACCGCGCCGCGACGGCGGAAGCGGCGGAAAAGCCGGAGGCGATGGTCCGAGGAGACAGCGGTCGACACAGAGGTGCGGAGATGGCGGCGATAGCCAATGATACCCGGTGGCGTCTGCCCAGGGAAAGAAATCTGACGTCTTCAGAAGACAAGCGGTCGAAGTCAAAGGCCTGATGTAGCAATATGCCACTGTTTTGATTCAGCTAGTTTAGTAAAACCGAAGGTAGGAAATTAAAATTCAGCGGAAAGAGTAGATATGGTTGCAGAGGACGCGTCTACGGAAGGAACGCAGTGTGGAAGTACAGATGCATAACGTGCGAGATAGAAAGGGAAGGACTTTTTTCTAAATTTATCAACTAGACTTATCTCACATTTTCGTTATCATGTCCCTGTAATAAGAGTTTTTGTGCCGAATATTCGCCGGTTTTTTTCGCGCAGCATTGCATAAATTTCGTAGCGAGGAAATAAAACGTAATCATTACCATTGCTAAAATAGCTGAGGTTTGAACATTAGAGATGGAAAAGCTGCTGGTTAAAAAGTAGTGGTTGATTTAATATGACTGAAAGAGTTGCGGAATGGATGTCAGTGGCGATGTTGTCGATGGTAGTATTACTTTGGTCTGGCGACGAGTATAATAATATGCTTGATGATTACCGATGCTGACTAGAGAAATACAAGTTAGAGTAATAGGGATAGAGTGGGGAGAAGGGAAAGGCAGCGCGCCTGAAATCGACGCCACGACGTTCCACAGCGGGGATGGGAAGTCAGCCGAGGGGCGGACATCGAGACGGGGCGAGGCAGCGTGGCCACCGCGGGCGGGTGGGCGGGGTTGGGGGCGGGGTCGGTTTGGGCGAGGGCGCGCCCTGGGATCGCTCTCGAGTGTTGATCTTCCGCACCGGTGTCTTGGGCTCCGCCGCCCCGCTCACGCCCCGCCCATCCAGTCGCAAGATGCCCGACCGGCCCTCTCGGGCGTAACGATGGAGCCCCCGGGAGCCAGTGGGCGAGTCCTCCGCTAATCCACTGCGGGGCCTCCACAACCCTCACCCCTTTCCAACTCCCCATCCCACCCTCCTACTTCTTAGTCCTCTTTTCCACTTTCCCTCCTCGTCTTCCCTTCTTGTCTTCCCTTCTTGTCTTCCCTTCTTGTCTTCCCTTCTTGTCTTCCCTTCTTGTCTTCCCTTCTTGTCTTCCCTTCTTGTCTTCCCTTCTTGTCTTCCCTTCTTGTCTTCCCTTCTTGTCTTCCCTTCTTGTCTTCCCTTCTTTCTCTCCCCTTTCTTCTCCCCTCCCTTCTCCCTCTTCCCTACCTTTATCCCGTTTCCTCTTCCTTTATCCCGCTGCCGTTCCTTTATCACGCTCCCCTCCCTTTATCACGCTCCCCTCCCTTTATCACGCTCCCCTCCCTTTATCACGCTCCCCTCCATTTATCACGCTCCCCTCCCTTTATCACGCTCCCCTCCCTTTATCACACTCCCCTCCCTTTATCACACTCCCTTCCATTTATTCCGCTCGTCTCCATTTATTCCTTAATTTTTCCTCTCCTTCATTACTTTTTGAAAGAATAGAGAGACTTGATTCCGTCTCTCCCATATATTCTTTCCGCCGTCCCCCTTTCTCTCTTCCCCTTCCCTGTGATTCCCTCCAGTGCCTCGAGAGGAAGAATATTCCTCCAAAGGACACTCGAGAGCGCGCGTCGCCGCTACACCAGCCCCCTGAACAGGTCCGTAGAGACGGCGCCCAATAAAGATTGCAGTTCGGGGCGAATATGAAGTTGAGCGTTGCGATACGCATCCGCGTTGCGACAGGTCTCTTTACAGCTCGCGACATTTTCTCTTATGCGTTGAAGTTACGTGCCCTTTGGCCTTCCAACATGCAAATCAGAGACGATCAGAGAAGTCTAGTAGCCAGAGCGTAGGTTTCCACCACTTTGAACAGGGTTTCAAATCCAAATCGATGCATGTAGAATTTGATGTGAACCAAAGAAGTTCGTGTTAGGTATTATCGGGTTCTCCCCATTCCCCCTACCTTTGATTCCATCATAGATCCAACTTCATTAATAAATTATCATACTCACCCATCCATAAACTTTTACTGAATCCAGCCATTACTACAATGGTTACGAAATAGAACCACAATAAAGAAATAACTATACGCAAAATGAATTCGATGGTCTTTATAAAGAGCGCATGTTCTCAAAAATAAGTACTACTTTTTTCCCATTTTAGTGAGAACATCTCAAGTCAATATTGTTATTTAAGCTTTCATATCTGTGGCTAATTCTAGTTTACGATTACATTTCTGAAAATAATTGCAAAAACAGTTTCTTTGTTCATTATTATATTTACTTGTTGAGTTTAAGGTACGAGGAATTCCTTTACATTACATGCATTGAGTCAGTAGAAAAATTACATCATTCAACTTATTATTTACTATAATATCCATTAATAATAGATGCCGAGTCCGGAATTTTGAAATGACTGCTCCAAATAAACCATCATACGAGTTGCGTACATTATTTCTTTCGCACATATTCATGGAAACGTACAAATACTCTTGGGATCATTTTCAATACGCAAGGACCATGTTGTTTCATGTCGCCTCAGTGGTTTGTTTATTTTGCAGTACCCACTAGTTTTATGTGGCCATAAGTTCTTTGCGGTACAAGTAGGGCATGATAGACTTTGCCGTCCGTGTACCGCAAAGTAACACTTTACAGTTATTAACCAGTGAAGGAAAGAACTAGTTGCCATACACGAGTGCTGAAAAATATAATTCCACGGAACATGCTTTTGTATGTCAAGTCCCATAGCAATGCTAGTTTAAACTCTACGCTTTCGACCTCTTTTTTCAACACGAAATGACAACTCGACGCATTGAAATTTAGTGGGTGAAAAGAGGAATGTGATCCATCCTCCATGGACGTGGTTGCTGGTTAATACAGGGATCACCGGAGTAAAAACATACTGGAACTCTAACTACAGGTCAGACCGCGCATACAAATTCGCATTTATTTATTGTAATTGAGTTTCACAAGCTTTACATATTTAGTATTTACATAAAATAGCTATTTTCGTTTGGTTTATATCAATATGAATTTCCGCTAATTACAAAACAAAATTGTTAATTACGAGGCAAAATATATATTTATGTGTACATATCTACCTACCTACCTATCTGTATGTCTATCTTTTATTTTATATGAAGTGGAAGAATAAAGAAAAACAACTTCAGTATGTGAGTGAACGGTCACAATTATTATAGAGTTGTAATTGTTGAAATTGAAATGGTTTTTAGAACAAGGTGTAGTAACTGGAATTGAAGTTACGCAACCGAATCGTTTATTTCAGAAAAAATATTTAATTTTCTAAATTGATATTTTGTACAAAAAAAACAACTATTTGACCCATTAAATTTAGAAATATATATTACATTCCGACCGATATTATATATTTCGAACGAAATAAAACCTTTTAAACGGTAGGAAAGATAGAAAAATATTGAAATATACGAAGAAAACATACAAAGATTAAACGTGTGGTACACAGGTAAACTCTTTATTGTAATACAATTTCAAAACGGAGGGATGTATAATTAAATTAGTGTAGTTCATTTAATTGTAGGTTTGCAGAATTCACGTAATTTAATTTGAGCAACGAGATAGAGTTTCTGTATTAAATATGTTAACGACATTTATTGAAATACAATTAGGTTTGATTCAATAGTAAACGATTTATATCACAGAATTACGGAGATCAGGTTTCAGTTACCCTGTTAGAATTGCGGCGAGCGAAATCCTTTTTGTAGACTCTGAATTGACAGTTTGATCACACATTAATTTTTAAGAGTATGTGTATTTCATCCACAAAATCTAAAGTAAGAAATAGGAATTTTGACAGTAAATTTTCAATATTTCGTTTATAAGTTAAGATAAAATGTATAATATAACTAACCGTATTTTATTCAACAGAATAAATTATAACGTGAACTAATTATTGTACTTAAACAACCTTCTTTTAATGCTTACCACAACAAAATTGTACAATATATTGTAGCTAATTCGTTAATTGATTTATTGACAATTTTAGCTTTAATGTCACTTTTAATTTCTCAACTAATCTTTCTTTCTTTATATTATTTCCTTCTTGTGCTTATTGCTGTGTTTTTATTGAATTTTTAGTTTATTTGCATGTTGCTCATTTGTTTTTACTTCCATTCTTCGTAATATTCCTTGAATTAATTTTAAAAAACATTTAGGTTATTCTGTAAATAAGTTAAGATACCAGTGAGACTTGCTTATTGACTTGCTTATTGCTTAATTCCCGGCGTGTCAAATGCTAAGATCATTAGTCCCGTTAGTGTAGTAAACGTTTTATCGGGAGGTGGAGGTGATCTTCCCCCGTCGGATGGCCAAATGCGACGCGGACCTACGTCGACTTGACTTGCTGTTTCCCCCAATTAGGTATCTCTCACCTGTGTGTAACCGCCCCAATTGGATTTAATCTCCTGTCTTGTCTCTCAGCATTTGAGGAAGTACAGTATATATAAGTGTACAATGTTTTAGTTTAGTTTTAGTTAATGCCTTATTTTACGTGGCGAGACTCGAGCCATCAGGCCCGCTCTTCCATCTAACCACGCAAATTTCGCTACGCTCCTTTCACCACCTAGCGGAGAAAGAAGGTATTATCTTGGGTGACGAAACAATCGGATCCCAATTTTGCTCAGAGGCTTCTTTTAGGCTTGAGGATATTTTACATGCAGTAAATCTACATGGGACATCCAGCTGTACTTCCCCTGCGAAGGAGGGCGTAAGAAGGAATTTTTTCGCCCTTAAAAATCCACGGTTTCGATCGGGTTTGAACCCGCAAACTCGGGTACAAACAGTCCGGTACGCTGACCGTTATACCACCGAAACCGAGTAAAGATAGGGCAGCGAAGAAGAAGGAAACATCCAGCTCAGTCCTCAACACATTTGTTAGAGTACAGCACCGGCATTGCCCTGGCATTAATAAGAGAAACCACAGAAAAGTATCGATCAGAGTAGCGGGCGCAAGAATTCCCTTCCAAAGAGCTGCTGAATTCGACCTAGTTGTCCAACTGGTGTCCACCGTCGGGGCTCGCCCCCTAAGACCTCCCGGTCAGAGGCACTGCAGTGACATCAGTTGATGCCTGCGTCAACTGTGCCGATCTTGCTTTGGTGTACTACCAAAGTTTTAAAGAAAAATTATTATACTTGTTGGTTTTTACGCGATAAAATCAACAGCGTAATGGCGATATGGGCAAAGCCAGTGTGTCAGGTGGGACGGTGGTCTGAGGCAGTAAGAACGGCATCGATGACATGGGGACAAATGTTGCAGGCGAACTGATGTGGGAAGTAAGGAAGTACGGGACGCGATTTATTTTTGTGGCAAAAAGCTACAGCATTCGCGTAATGTGGACTTCAGTTAAGGTGAAATTCCTCCTTCAGTATTAGCTACTTTAGCAATACCCAATCCCATTGGAACCACAAGCTTCCAACTAAGAAAACCGAAGTCAATAGGTATTTAACGTGACAAGATTCTATCTACTTCTTACTACTACTACTACTACTACTACTACTACTACAAGTAGAACGTACTAATATCGCAAAATGTGTACAAATAGCTACTCTACATAATCACTACTGTAGGTGAAGGAATGACTGAAAACTTACTTATCGAAACTCGACATTAATTTACTCTAAACGACTGAAATGTTTGTTCGAAACTTGTCATCTAAAGGGTCGACCGATTGAAGGAAACGAGTCAAGCCTTATATACGTTTGATGTACACAGCGTTGGAAATTTTGCGTTGGAGACTCAAGAAAGTATCACGTTAATCGCGGAGCCCGAAGGCCGGAGTCAGACCGTCGACTTGTAAATAACCGAGCAAGCCATTGACTTGGCAATGAGCGATCACGGAGAATCAAATTCGCCGTAACTTAATTACACTACGCTAATAAAAACTATAATAATAATAATAATAATAATAATAATAATAATAATAATAATAATAATAATAATAATAATATCTTTATTAGTAGTGAGACTCAGGCCATAGGGACAGATCTTCCGCCTATCCACTGAATTTACATCAAAAGAGAGTAGTAACATTGCAAAATGGGAGGACAAACTATACATTTACGTCTGAGAGTGCTAGACCATAAGCCCCTTAAAAGATTGAGTGCCGTTACAACTTTCTGAAACACCATTCAATGTACAAAGCATTCCACACGGGTTTCATTTATCTATTTGCTATAGCTCTTCGACGACGACGACGACGACGACGACGACGACGACGACGACGACGACAACAACAACAACAAAATACTCGCGGGCGGGATGGCGTGGAGCGGGCGGCGGCGGCGGCGGCAGAGGCCGTGGGTGGCCGGCCAGGTCGCGGCGGCGGTGCGTTGTATCGATTCTCGGCGCGCGGCATAGAGCGCGCTCCCACTCCGACCCCACCTCACCTCGCCTCCCCTCACCGCCGCGCCGTGTCGGTTCGCGTGACGCGCCGCATGCCGATATTTCACGCGGCTCTCAACGCGAGCGCCCGAGTGTGCGGGGCCCGCACGCAGACATCAGCCCCGCCCTCCCGCGTCTCTCCACCGCTCTCGCCGTCCCCGTGTCCTTCCTCTGCTCTGCCTCTTCCCCACGCCCCTCTGGGCTGTGTCCCCTCCCCTCGACACTCCCCCGCTTTGTCCCCCCACTCCCCACTCCCCTCCCCCGCTCTCCCCCTCCCAACGCCCCAAGCACTCCCCCTCCCAACGCCCCCCGCTCTCCCCCTCACAACGCTCCCCACTCAGGCCCCCTCACCACGCCCCTTACCCGCTATACCCCATTCCCACACCCCTCCTCCGCTATGCGCCCTCCCGCGTGCCTCCCCACGCCCCTCCCTCGCTATGCCCCCGCCCCACTCCCCCCCCCCCGATCTGCCCCCTCCCGCTCCTCTCCCCCTCCCAACGCCTCTCCCCGCTCAGCCCCCTCCCCGCTATCCTCCCCCGCTCTGCCCCTTCCCGCGCCCATTCCCGCTCTCCCCCTCCCAACGTCTCTCCCGCTCATCCCCATCCCAGCGATTCTGCCCCGCTCTGCCCCCTCCCAACGCTCCTCCCCCCTCAGCTACCTCACCACGCCCCCCCGCATTTCCACCTCGTGCCATCCCCGTCCCCGTCAGACTCCATGTGCGCTACCAGCCATCACGCCCTCCTGCGCCATCATCCCCTGTCTGCCCCCATGCGTCGCCCCCCCCCCCATCGTACACCCCTAGACACCGCCCCTGCTGTGCCACACAAGGCGGAATACGCGCATCTCCAGATGCCTCGGCAATAAATTGCCGGGCAGCCCACTTCCACGTTCTTTTCCGGCCTCCCTTCGAGTTAATAGTGGTGTATACAGCAAATGTTATTTACAAGACGAAATACGGGGCTCTGTCGTTTCCACCTGTTGGGCTTTTTGCGAGGCCATGAATTGTCTCCATCGTTCCCAACTATCATCGTGAAAGTTTGCTAACTGTAACTTGGAAAAAAAATCGGGAAAAGGAAAGTAAGAATAACCTGCAAAAACAAAGACGTTTCAGGGTTGAAAACAATTTTTAAAAGTCTTTGGCAAAAATAAAAACATTTTATTAAAATAATATTCACAAAACACAAAAAGATGTGTAACCACAAAAAATACTTTTAAATTTACTTTTTCTTCTTTTCTTCTCTTATACTTTTTGAATCGTGTATATATCGCACACACACGCAATAGAAACTTTTCCAAAGCCCAATTTATCTTTTATTATTTAGCTTAGAACGTAGAGAGGGAACCTTCTTGTTGAACACGATAATAGGGGGCAGATTTTGATGATCTCAAACATCTCCAAAAATGATCAATAAACCACTCTTAAAATGTTTTTAAAATGCCTTAAAAGAAGAGAAAAATTATGTAAAAAATTGATCAAAACCAGTTCAGATGGACAACTCGAGCTATTGGATATGTTGGATATGGCTACTTATGTAATCGAGATTTCTTCCTTTCAAGTGAACTCAGCTTGCAAACTTTTATTTTGGACCGTTCTTTACCAGGAAATCTCTGTCTATAGTTATCCCGAAAACGGCCGAACTGACAATAGCGCTGAAAGGCGGCACAGGAACCTCATATTACATACTCACAACCGCTGGCATTACAATTTCAGACCGCAGAAATGGAATAGGCTACTGAGTAATTTTGTGGAACGCATTTGTTGCATTTTGTAAATATTATTTGTTGCAAGTATTACTAAAATTATATTAAAATCGATTAAATCAGCGAAAATGCTTAAAAATAACGGAAAACGTGAGTAGGAGTTGACAAAAAGTGCATAAAAATGCCGTATAAAAATGGGTCATTTGCTTTTATCGTAATATAAAAATAATGTCTTCACTAAATGGCATTTTTCTAAAGTGAAAAGAAAAAAATTACATTTCATTAAAATCCACTACCCAGTGATAATGAATGAGATGATTTTAAAGCGTTCGTAGATTGAAGAAAAAGTAGCCACACTATTCATTTCTTTTCTCCGGGAAATTTTCCTCTCCGGCTGTAAGCCGCCACACAAATCTTTTCAGTATATCCGCGATGCAAATTGAATTATGACGGAATGTCTTATGATGGAACTACTTCTATTCTGTCTAACTTTCCTTCGTCTTCCTGCTTTTTTTAATTCTATTCTTGTTCTTTTTATTCTTTTTTTCTTAAATATTTAAAATTAATTGTTACTCGCGAATGGATACCTGTAGTTATAATTTTGCTTTAGAAAACAGATAGTGTATTTTATTATTTTGAGATATCAAATCGTTCTGCAATGTGATGAATTCTCCTTGAAGAGAGAAATCACTGTAATGGAATGAAATAAAATAAAAATCGAATAAAAAAGAAACAAAATTTGTTCTCGAGCAGGGTATTCAAACAGCCAATTAACAATGCAATTCTCATCTCATCACTTACAGCAAACCAGGTGCTCGCATTGAACTTCTTCAATTTGCAAAATCTGGCTGCCTGCTTTCTAGATAATATTCATCGTCCTCCTTTATTAGGATACGATATACTCATCATCCCAACAATCGTCATTGTAATAAAATGTCCAATGAAAATAATTGCCATCTTCATCGTCATCTATATTGTCTGTTCGTCGTCTGCTCTCTCGATTATCAGCTGACCCTCCCTTCCCTCTGTTTCATCATTCCACTATTTTAAGCATAAATTATTAAGCAAAAGCGACAAGCCCATAAGAAGTAATCATCCATAGTTTCCTACACATTTACGTAAAGTATTAGTAATTAATATTATACCAATACTGGAATATTGTCCAGAAACGTGGTTTTAGAAAGTATCTACGTCCACAGTTCGTAAACATGTGCATTGTATTTGCTACTGGGTGTCTCGAAGCGTTCCGCTATTTACAGTGCAATCGGCACCTGTATTGAGAAAGGCCTGTGATCAATGCGTGAGAAAGTGCAGCTTGAAAATGGATTTTATGAACAGAGCGCGCCGCAAAGCGCTTCGACTTCTTCCGAATTGTTTCGAACTTCGACGGTTTGGCGCTTGACGCCGATTTACACGATTTCTTTTGACGAACTATTCCAGGTTGTTATCAAACGCGTACGTAGTGTGGCTTCTGATCCCACAGAAGCGACGCTTATAAGTGAGTCCGCTAAAACTCCGGAATCATTAAAAGGAAGGGCGTAAATTGGCTAAGAATGACACAGCATTTTCCTTGCCACCTTCACATTGCGTTCGAGCAATTTAGTTCACTAATTTCCAACGACCTAAGAAATTGCATGAAAACTGTACAACCCCCGGACATGTAAGGAATGCCTTTGTTTCTTAAATGTTTTCCGAGTTTCTTGGTGTCTGACAAAGACAATGTTAGTTTCGATTTTGACTGAGAAATGACAATTGTTGGTAGTGTTATTCCGCCGGTTCTCACACTGTGTGGGTACTTACTGAATTCTCATATTCAGTGCGTCTCCGCTTACATCTCAGCTGACATGTCACAGCCTGACAAGCGACAGCTAAGACCAGTGGCGCCTCCTCACACTGGACTTCGGGCGTTGGCAGTGAAGGACACTGTTAACCCCCACACTACTATTTTCGCTTACATATCTAGAGTAAATTTGAACTATGTAAACAAAATCCTTATTTATTTTAAATTATAATGTTGGAGGAATGAGGGGAACGTCGCGCGCATGCGCTGCCGCTTCTGCCGCTTCCTGATCCGACCTGAAGAAGACGTTGGAGGTATTCGCCAATGGCCTGAGCTGCGCTCGCGCACTGCCTACGTTGCATGGACGCGCTGGTGCCAATGTATGACGCCGATCGCACGAAGACCGTTGTATAGCGAAAAATGCTATAAAAGACTGGAGATTGTTCGATCACCCACGAAACCCACTATCCACTGCACTACCACACTGTTCCTGCGCCCGCGTACTTTAAAGTCATCCAATTTCGAAAATTTGGATAATCCGAATAGGTTCCATTTTATATTCCAGTTCCCACGCACCGTTTCCATAGATACAGGAGAATTTTTCGAAAAACTGGAGGCTGTTTAAATCTCAAATATCCATATCTGGTAGCCCTGTCGAAAAAGTACATCAATAAATATGACACTTGTGCTAGCTAATTACATGTCAATGCTATTCATGTACGAGTAAGAAGGCAAACAATACCAGTACATCAGTACCATCAAAACCAGTACCAGTTGAATCGACTTAAAAAAAGAGAAAAAAAGAAAGAAAAAAAACAAGCGCCGCTCGAATTGAAATAAAGAGGAAGCAAAATATAATTGATGAGAAGAGCTGGAAGAAATCCCTGCGCCGCCCACAGGTTTCTCCACGTCAGAGGGAGTGGCGGGGAGAGCCCCGGGTAGCATCCGAGGGCAGTGGGGCAGTGGAAAGGCCGTAATTGGCTCCGCCGTCAGAGGGTGACGAGACAAGAGGAAGGAGCGAGGGGTGTGGTGGCGGCGGCGGCGGCGACAGCACTGGAGGCTCCCGCCGCACCAGCGACCCACCCCACCGAGGGGTGAACGATGAGTGGATTGATTGATTATTTTGATTGCTATGTCATTGGTATACGGTGAAGCGATGTCTTCGTGCTAACCACACGAACCCCTTATCCCATGGCCGACAGGATGGGTCACCGCTGGTCGACCAAGGCCCGTAGCGGGATGTCGAGTCATAGGTTATAAGGCCAAGGCCCGTAGCGGGAGTTCGTGCCATTGGTATTGTAAGTGCAATTCATGATTTTATATCGGACGATGGCAGTATACCCGCTAAAACGTGAAATCTGGCTTCAACCTATACGTCGACTTTTTGGGAGATCCCAAATACAGCTATTCCATTGTGGCGGCCGAGACAAGCGCTTAAGATCCCGACTTGTGTGGTAGTGTGGTACATGTGAGTGTGCGTGTATAAGGAGGGAAGAGGAGATGGGGACGAAGAAGGAATACCCCGTTTTTTAAAGTACTGGTACGGCAATCGCCTGTAACTGATCAGAGAAATCACGGAACACTACAGAGTAGAGCAGCCGGCAACTACAATTCTCCATTGAGCGGGTGATTTCATCCTAATAGCTAGTATCGAAAATTTGCCACCATCGCAACTCGGCCACTAAGGCCTTGCAGTGAAAAACGCCGCAGAAGATGCAACAGTGGTTGACCTCAACCATCTCGACCGGAAAAGCGAGTATAATGATAAGAAGGGAGATACGCTAGTAGGTCAGTACGAAAATGACAGGATTTGAGAAAACTGGTTATGACTGTCATTGTCAATCTTTTAATTTCACATTCGATAGATTGTCAATGTAAGATAGTCTTGAAAGCAACGAAGATTCCACAATTGAAAGATAGTACAGCTGCCTTTTTATTCCACACCAAGAAAATGTATGATCTATTTCATTTTATAGAAATAATAAAAAATGTAATGATATAAACAAGACAAGACAATTCACTGATAAACAGAAATAATATGAGTAATACTGCCAAACTTTTGCAATCAGTGAGAGAGGGTAAGCAATAGAAGCATTGTCTTACCTCTCAAGTGAAGATGAATCTTCAAATTTTATTTCAGGTGAACTTCATGAATGAGTGAGATACAAGAATGCTTGGTGGCACGAGAAGCTGTAAATATGTTTGATATTTGTGGTTATATGTCGTGTACGAAACGCCAGTGAAATGTGACTATCTAAACGAGAGAGAAATAAAAATCACTGACAATATGCAAGAGGGAAATGATGAGGTTTGTTGAACACGTCGCAAACAGTGGCAATTGATGAGGCATCAGGCATAGAGCGGGAGCTGAATATGCGTGCAAGCGAGAGCTGCACGAATAGCGGTAATTTGGAGCGCCAGAAGCATTTGATAGCAAGAGGGAAAAAAGGTTGATGAGGACAGTGAGGACATTGGTAACCAGTAGTGACGGCAGCAGAGACGATGAGGACTTATGCGGTGATAGGGGCAATACAGACGCTAGGGACGATGAGAACAACGCTGATAGTGAGGACACTGAGGTTAGCGAGAAAGTACGCTGGGGTCAGTGAGGAAGGTGAGGACAGTGGAGATGATGAGGACAGGAGGCACGCTTATGACAGAGAGCGCTGACAACAGAGGGCACGCTCAGACCAGAGAAGACGCTGAGGACTGAGGACACGCAGAGGGCAGATAAGACGCGGAGGACAGAGGGCATGCTGAGGACAGAGGACGCTGAGGATAGAGGCACGCTAAGGACACTGGACACGCTGAGGACAAAGAGCACGCTTGGGGCAAAGGACACACAGGACAGAAAGGACGATGCGGACTGTGGGGTAACGCTGAGAATAGTGGCGAATGTATAGACAGTAGGAGCGATGAGGATAAATAGGACGATGAAAGTAGCTTGGACGGCGTGAGCAGTAGAGAGCAGTCGAGACGTGAACTGTCAGGGCTGCGGGGACGTAGCAATGGCAGAGACGATGGCAAATACGAGGTGCCGACTCGGGAGAAAAAGGACGGCGGGGGGGAAAGAGGCAGCGAGTACTAGAGCTAACGGGAAGGCCCTTCCGTGAGAACCTATGTACGCAGCCTGTGCGCGGTCTCGCACGTGCCTTCCGCCTGCCGTGAGCTTCCGCCTCCACCGCCCCCGCCGCCGCCGCTTCCGCTGTCCCCCGCCGAGCACCGCCTGCCCCCGCTGCCCCCAACGCCGCCGCTCTCGCCGAACCCGCCGCCGCCCCCGTGGCCACCGTGGCCTCCGTGGTCTCCGCCGCCCCCGCCGCCTCCATCGCCCACACCGCCCCCATGGCATCCGTCGCCCCCGCCACCGCTGCCACTCCCCCCCGCAGCTCCCGCCGCCCCCCCGCCGCCCCCCCCCCCGCCGCCCCCGTCACCTTCGTGGCCCCTGGCGACGCTGTCCCCACCCCCACCACCGCAACCCTCATCCACGCTGCCACCACCCCCGTCGCAGCTCTCGCTGCCGCCAACGCCGCCGCCCTCGCCGCCAACGCCCCCGTGGCCACCGTGGGCCCCATGGACCCGTAGCCCCCGCCGCCCCCGCGGCCCACACCGCCCCCGCGGCCTCCGTCGCCTCCGTCACCTCCGTCACTCCCACCACCTCCACCCCCGCCGCAGCTCTCATCGCCGCCCCCACAGCTCTCGTCGCCCCCACAGCTCTCGTCGCCCCCACAGCTCTCGTCGCCCCCACAGCTCTCGTCGCCCCCACAGCTCTCGCCGCCACCCCAGCCGCCCCCGTCCCCTCCATCGCCCCTGCCACCGCTGCCGCCGTCCCCACCCACGCTCCCACCACCCCCACCGCAGCTCCCCCCGCCACCCCCGCCGTAGCTCTCGCCGCCGCCAACGCCGCCGCCCCCGTCGCCCTCGTTCGGCCTCTGCTCCCCGTCCTGCAAGAAACGCCGCGGCGTTTGCGATTTACGAGGGCGCGGGCGCTTGAGCGAGGCCCCACTATTCGTCTTCGGCGGCGGCGGGCGGAGTCCAGAAAACAAATGCGGCATAATGAACACTGCAAGATGCCAGATAGAAGGATACCTATTTTTAAAGTGCCCCACAGAAGTACGCGCTCGCTTTCGCCGACGTCGCAACATACCAACGAGTTCATTGTATAACCAGCGATCACCGTCGTATCCGTATAGCACAGAAAGAACAATCAAGTCGCATTATGTCTAGATAAAAACGAGACTGGCAAACATGTCATTTGTTTTGCAAAGAGAAGTCACATTTGTTTTGAAATTAATGAAGTAATGTGCGAATTTCTGAACGGCAATGATTAAATATTTGTTGAATACTGAAAGTGTGATGTGTCTACCCATGAAAATTTAACTTGAAAAAAGAGGATTCAGGTAATGCATTTAAATAATTGTGCTGAAGAATAGATGATGATGTTCTTGTCAATCGCAGAGGGTGACAACTGCCACAAAACTAGTGGTAGCAACACTATTCAGACATTGTACTCGATTGTTAGTTTGAGATACTTCTAAAATATTTTCATGTTATGCTAGCGCCGAAGACACGAATTCCATATATTAGTTTAAAGCACCGTACATCCCTCTGTTTATAATAAACTAAGGAAAGACTGTTTTGTATGATTTATACGTCGCCACTAGCGCAAACTTCTTAAGTGTGTTCCTGCTGGATAGGAGAACTTAAGCGTGTAAACTTAAGCTGGATTCGGAAAATGTCATCAGAAAACGAAGAAGAAAAGATTCTTTGAAAAGAAATAGAAGAGAAGGAAAAAGGAAGGACAGAATCTAGTCATGATACAAAAATTGCTAGAACAACGAATTTTTTCGCATTAATTGTAACCGTTGCATAATATTATGTAATACTACTTGACATCGCAAAAGTGTTCCCAGTCAGGAAAAATATTTCACCATGCTCGCATTCGAACTTGGTACAGCAAGCAGTTAGCATTACACCTATGCAATCACTTGAGACAGATAATGACATTTCCAAAACTCGTAGAACATTCGGAATTTTCAAACATTCAGACATTTTAATGAAAATGCGGGGAATTTAAGTAAAAAGAAGGAAAAGTTTACAGATCTGACAAAATATTGTTTACGTAATTTTTAAAATGTTACCTTTTTAACCAAAATTATTGAAAAACTACTCCTTTTTTAAACAAATTTACCGGTATTTATTCAAATAACTAGGTTTGAAGAACACTTTTAATTAAATAAAAAATATCTATTTTCAATATTGTAGTTGGACAAAATCACCTAAATTTTACAAAATCTTGTACAGTTTTCGAAACTTCAGTACTTTTAAAACCACTGCATGAAAATTCAAGGTCAAAAAACGACCGCTTTTGCTGCTGCATGAAAAGTAAAAAGAAGAAGAGGACAAGGAAGAGTAGGAGAAGTAGATAGAAGAGGAGAGGGTGGAGAAGAATAAGAAAAGAAATAATAAGAAATCGAAGGAGTAGTAAGTGGAGGAGGAAGAAAAGAAAAGGAAGAGAAGGGGAAGAAGGAGGAGGAGGAGAAGGAAAATGAGGGGGAGAAATAGAAAAGGGAAAAGTAGAAGGAGGCGGAGAAAGAAAAGATGGAAGAGGAGTAGAATAAGGAAGTAGAGGAGAATACGGAAGAGGAGGAGAAGAAGGAAGAGAATGGGAAGAAAGAGGAGAACGAAAAGGATGGGAAGAAAGAGGAGAACAAGGAAGATGAGAAAAAATAGGAGAAGAAAGAGGAGGAGAAGAAAGAGGAGGAGGAGAAGAAAGAGGAGGAGGAGGAGAAGGAAGAGAAGAATATGAAGAAAGAGGAGGAGGAGGAGGAAGTAGAAGAAGAAGAAGAATAGGAGGAAGAAGCATTGAAGAAAAGTCAAGAAGAAACAATTAACAAAAGAGGAAGTAATCGAGGGGAGCCGTGGGGGCATGTGCACGGGGCCGGAGGAAGTCCCGGCGCGCGGGAGGGCCGCTGAGGAGCAGGTGGGCGAAGGGCTGCGGAGGCCACGCGTGTAGCGCGGGGCGCGGAGCCCGGAGCAACGAGGAGCGGGGCGGGGCGAGGCGGGGCGAGGCGGAGCGTCGTAAAATTCGGGCACGGAAGCCTTCAATCAGGAGTAGTGCGGCGAGGGCGCTGGAGGCGGAGGGCGGAAGGGTCCAGAGGCGGTGGACGCGCGGCTCGTATCATGACCAACGCCGCCGCACCTATGCGATCCCGCGTGGCCTCAGAGGCTCTTGCACACACAACGGACTAGTCCTGCCCTAGCAAACACTTCTGCGCATGTTTTATTCTCTTAGTACGTTTAAACTTTGGCAACTTGTGCGGTGCATTTCAGTTCAGTTCAGTTGAGTTCAGTTTAGTTGTGTTGTGACAAAGCGTGTTGAATGGTGTGAAGTAAGGTGAAGTGATATGCAGTGCAGTGAAGTGAAACTGCGCGTAGTGCTGTGTTACCGAGTGGTCTATTGCCGCCGTGGGTGATATGAAATATATTATTATTATTATTATTATTATTATTATTATTATTATTATTATTATTATTATTATTATTATTATTATTATTAGTATTATTTATTATCATTATTATCATTATCATTATTATTATTAATATTAATGTTATAGTGATATTCATTTATTTTGTAAATTACTACCACCGAGTGGTACTCAGTTACAGTTAAAGACATGTTATATTTATGTGAACTTGCGACCAAACGAATTCGTATTTTTACGTATTGTTTAATCAGGCCCTCAGAAATAATTAAAATAAATGATTAGCACCTTCACGGTTGAACTGAAAGATTGGTGCATAAGAGAGTTATATTAATATAAGTTCATGTCAGATAAATGGGTTGACGTGGTGACTGGTAAGTTGATAGAGAATTCGTCTTGAGGAATCTCCAAGAGCGCATAGTTGTTGAGACGTACAATATAAAAGTAGTTGTGGTTGAGAAATTTGAGAGTACATGGGTTATCGATGTGAAAATTCTAGATTATTTTTGTAGCAGTAAAATTAAGATGTGGCCCATTCGGGGAAGAGCAGACGAGGAAAATATTGTGAAAGAAAAAATGTTAAGGTAAAATCTCCCAAAATGACGAGCACCAAATACCGCAGAAATCTCAGAGTTGATAACGATGAAAGTTAACACGTGATTGTTGCTTTAAAAGATGACTAATGAGTATACAATCCATACTCTGCGAACTGTTGCTTGCTTACTACTTTCTCCTGAGAATTTAATGCCCCAGAAGTAACTTGGTGGAGAGTATCAATTTCGGAATGGTCACAGATATTTGCTATAATTTTGGAACCATATACTTTAATCATATTTCGTATTTTGAAATTCATTCTTTTTCTTTCAAAAACTATTGACATAAAATCGAAGAAACAGTATGTTTCTGGAGTAACATGTCTATCGAAATAAATCATTATAACATTTATATTAGTTCTTTATTTAGCGTCAGTAATTTTAACAGTGATATACAGGAGATAAGGGCGTGTTCGAATTTCACGTAATATTCGCATTGAAAATGCGATAGGGAACTCAAAGCAATGGCGAATAAACACATACACCATAATTTCATATCTGTCATCAGTCATTAATGTATACTCTCTCAAGAGTGGAGCCAATGACCAACCAATCAAAAAAGCTGCAAAATCAACCAATTAATCAACTGTTTCTTTAATTGTAAAAGAGTACCTAAATGAAAAAATAAATAAGTAAATAATAACTTAAAATTTATTTTGCAATTAAAAAGATAACAAGGACGAATCGAAATTGGGAAATTAAGAATAAAGACGAGAAGCAAGTGATAGCTTAGTCATTACTCCAGGTTGTTTTCTTACACAGTAATATTCACGTGATACATACATATATACGAACGTAATAACAATCGTACTGCTTTGAATGAAATTTGTAAGCCCTGTAATAAGTCTTCTCATGAGTCATCTCGTCATAAACAACTACCTTCCATGAATCGTGCACGCAGCCAAGTCACGATCCCTGCTTTCAAGCGCTTTCCAGAGGCAATCCACCTCAATAACAGAAGCGCGGGCAAATATTCGGTATTTATGAGATCGCTCCGAACCTTCCGTCAGATACTGTGAAGCCACAGTCAAACACTCCTATCTACTCTGCACTCTCGGAACCCCCGAATTGAGAAGCTGGCCAGAACTCTACGCTCGACTTTCATACGTATCACAACATTCTCCCTCGCCTCATGAATAAAATATGAAAACATTATTCAAAAGTTTTTATCGCAAGCAACAGCATTAGAATAGTTAGGTCGATTATTACAACATTGAAGAAAATATTTTTAAAACAAAAGATTAAAAAATACAGAATCGTTTCATTTTCAATTAAACAGAAACTCAACATTTGCTGACGTAAACTATTTGGTACAATACATACAATAGATTAGGCTCTATAAACAGATAAAAATAATAGTTGTGAACACATACTGTAAAAAAAGGCAAAGTATCACGTATTAGGCAAATTGAAATATCAGAAATGAAGGTAATGAGGAAACAAGTTGAAAAATATTGTATAGAATTCAGAGACAGAAATCATCACATCACAAAATAGAAATATAATAATACATAGTGCGAAAATACACTGAAAAATGGCACAGCAAAATTAGAATATATATTCCAAAACAGCTTAGGAAAAATATGCAGGAATAATAAATCAATTGGAAAGAAGACCAAATGATGTCCAAAGGACACAGAGAAATATTATTGTGTCAAATTTGAAAATTTTAAGAGCATTCATACAAAGACAAGGAAAAGAGAATGCGTAATAAAGATACAAAGAACAAATTAATCAGAGCGATTTAATGTTAGTTTTACCTACTCTACTTCACATAAAATAGTTTCAGTTTTAAATGTTCATTTTAATTTTCTTTACACAGTTTATATAATGTTTAGTTTCGGACTACAATTCCTCTTATCTAAAGTAACTGTGCTCCCTCAATCCACCCCCGGAATTAAGATAGTGACATTGAGGGAACCGCCGACCCTTGTAAAGGGGCCCCAAGCATCGTCGACCCATGAATAAAGTATGAAAACATTATACAATGCGTTTTTGTCACGGGCAACCACTCGGAAAATATAAATACAGAGATTCTCGTTTCTTGGAAAGGAAACCGTTTCATGTATAGTATGGTGAAAAAACAAGGACACAAGTCTGCAGATTTTACTTTGTATCGCGCTCGTACAATATTTCCCCTGAACAAAATATATTTACGAAAAAAGGTAGGAACTTCTTTCATTGAATCTTGATGAAGAAAAAGGAAAGAGCACTACTTTTGTATCACAGACACCATGAGTAAGGAAAGACGATTATGCAAGTTATTACCAATGAGAAAGAAGCCTGAACAAGCAAATTTCATGTAAAATGTATTCATACGGTGCGTGCCAGCCAATTTCGTCAATACTTTTAAACATACCTTATACAGCTCTAATTCAAAAGGAATCATTTACGTTTTTAAGACAATCACAGAAACAGACTCGAATCGAAACATTAGAATACAATATTTTTAAAAAATCGCACGATTTGTCAATCAGTGGAATTTAATATGACAATATTTCAAGTAGATAATATCAGAATGTAATATAAAGACTGAAAATATATTTAAAATGTGTGTTCAACAATAACGAATAATCAACAATAAGCATTATTATGACAAACTCATTTTCAAACATCTGAGTTACAAGACTGCAGTGTGATTGTACACACATACGAGTTTTGGGGCAGAATACGACTAATTTGTTTCATGGAGAACACTTGAAGGCATCGTGAATTCTGATTAATAGGGTGCCTTAACATTCTTTATTTTTAAAGCAATTTTCTTCGACTTACATTATTAAACCTTTTCGACGATATTAGAGTGAAAATTATTTTCAAAAAATGACTTAATCGATTTTGTAGCACCGTTTAAATGACAGTAACACGAAAAATTATGTTTAGTCTCCACAAAACAATCCACTCATTATACATGCAACATACATGCACCACAGAGCGTGCTGAATCGATGAACTAAGAAAAATACTTCTTCGCAACAAACAGATTCCTACATGAAGCATTCAGACTGTGTAAAACGGCACAAACAGGTGTTGAGTTTGCTCTAGAAACGTGGACGTTATTATGTAATTGCGCACACTAATCACTTAATCAAGCATCAGTTCAACATAATAAGTTCATAAAAACATTTCTTTGAAATTAACATTGCAGTGAGTTATGCTTTTTTGAACGTGAGATGCTTTTTTGAACATCAGTTCAACATAATCAGTTCATAAAAACATTTCTTTGAAATTAACATTGCAGTGATATGCTTTTTTGAACGTATGGCACAGTTGCTTCACTATGGATAATTGATTAAAAAGTTAGATTCAAATAATTTTCAATAGATACTGTTACGAAATGTGAATGTATCATATGACCTCCGTCAACAAGACAAGCTCAGGTCAACAGTCTTCATAAACAATACAACATTGCACATTCAACACTGTAATATAGTACGTAATCTGCTGAATACAGAGACACAAATTGCGCCCCGCACGGTGCTTTTTCTCCCGAGCACTCACTTTTTTTCCGAGAATGGCCATCGGGCGATAGCGGGGACCGACACCAGCGTTGAGGGGGCGAGTGCAGGCAGCGGGGGGCGGGGTGGGGAAGGGCGAGGACGGGACACAAGTGAGGACCCTACGCGCGAGGAGGTAAACATGTTGACGTCACGGCGCGCGTTCGTAAATACGCGTTCATTACACCAGCGCGATTTCTTCATTATCTCCGAGGCAAATATTTATACGGCCGGGAGTGTTTACGATACAAATTACGGGCGAGACGCAGATAGGGGCGCGCAGCCGCGCCGAGCGGTGGGGAACAACGCCTGGAGAGACACGCCGCCGGGGAGCGGCCGGAGACAAAAGAGACGACGGCGTAATAGCGTCGCTGAAGACTCTGAAGAGGGCTTCCCCAGGCACAGGGCGACACACGGGCGCAACGCGGACTTCTGAAAAGAGGGCGTGGCTGTAACTGAAAAAAATTGCTTAAGAGACCGATAAATTCACCTCTACAAAGCGGATGGATTTGACCTAGCTATGTAAGAGTTGAAAAGGGAAATTGAAGGGCTACAGTGGGAGCTTTTTAATGAGGGGTGAACTAGTATCACTTGGTCGATCCATATACGCACTAAACGAAGGGTACGAACTAGGGTCACTCGGTAGAAAACGCGATATTGACAACAGCTGTTTCACTGAGCTATGTCAGAAGGTGAAAAGACTCCGCCGTGCGAAGAGGGCTGCCCCAGGCACAGGGCGACACACGGGCACAACGCGGACTTCTGAAAAGAGGGCGTGGCTGTAACTGAAAAAAATTGCTTAAGAGACCGATAAATTCACCTCTACAAAGCGGATGGATTTGACCTAGCTATGTAAGAGTTGAAAAGGGAAATTGAAGGGCTACAGTGGGAGCTTTTTAATGAGGGGTGAACTAGTATCACTTGGTCGATCCATATACGCACTAAACGAAGGGTACGAACTAGGGTCACTCGGTAGAAAACGCGATATTGACAACAGCTGTTTCACTGAGCTATGTCAGTTGGTGAAAAGACTCGCAAGACTCCACCGTGCGAAGAGGGCTGCCCCAGGCACAGAGCGACACACGGGCACAACGCGGACTTCTGAAAAGAGGGCGTGGCTGTAACTGAAAAAAATTGCTTAAGAGACCGATAAATTCACCTCTACAAAGCGGATGGATTTGACCTAGCTATGTAAGAGTTGAAAAGGAAAATTGAAGGGCTAGAGTGGGAGCTTTTTAATGGGGGGTGAACTAGGATCACTCGGTCGATCCATATACGTACTAAACGAAGTGTACTTTTGGAACACAAAAGAGCTCGATAATCTGATTGATTGATTGGAATGTGTTTTCGGGAGTGTCAGCTGCTATGCTCTCTAGTGCCGTAAGAGTAGTGCATGTAGTGGTCGGGAGGTGGCGATGTTTGACTCCCGCTAAAATATTATCCGGTAGTGGCCTACACGTTGGCTTGGGGGGGGGGGGGTCCTTTCTCTGGGTATCTCGAACAGCGGGGTACCGCCACAAGTGGGACACGGTCTAAGATTCAAAGTGATCTCTCGACATGTACGGTCCTGCCGACCGATAAATTCACCTCCACAAAGCGAATGGATTTGACCTAAATATGTAAGTGTGAAAAAGAGGATTTGAAGGGCCACAGTGAGGGCTTTTTAATAGGTGCGAACTAGGGTCACCCGGTAGAAAACGCTATATTGACAACAGTTGTTTCACTGAGCTATCTTAGTTGGTGAAAGTGTTCAACTCTGTAATGCATGAAGTACATGCTTTATTTACTCAATAAGGTGTCATCGATGAGAGAATGAGAATTATTAACTGCTGAGTAAAATGAAAACACTGCCATAAAGGAGAGTATTCGAGTAGCTCAGGGTTTTAAGTGATGCGTTTGTTTTCTGACACCACACGGTTTGAATATCCGTGGTAATATTTACATTCCGCCAATGCAAAACCAGTATTATTTCTTGTAATTTTCAACTTTACAATTATCAATAAATTAGGAGACACGTACGTTCGAATGGCCTAACCGAAATATGCATTTGCAACTACTAAGATGTATTGCATTACAATTCTTTCCAATTATTTACGTAGTATGCGAGAAATTAAACAAATATTTGATTTTGTGCCTTCATTTTACTCTTGTACTCTGCAACTTTTCGTGAATTGTGTCTTGTGTATTACGACAAAAATAATTTAGTTTTCTCCTCGCTCAAAAATTTTAACGCAAGTGCGAACCTAAATATTTAAAAATGTGTGCGTAATCTAGGTTTTATCTATTAATATTTTGGTTCTCGTGGATTTTCCCCTCAACGTATTATTATTTTATATTTTCAGTTGATTACCTTTTACCTTTTTCAACTAGTATTTGAGTGAATAAATTCCCTTTTTCCTCCAATGTCTTCCCTATTTTATTTTACGACTTATCAATTCATACAGCTTTTTTAACTTTTCTGCTTGCTTGTTTGGAAATGAATTTATGACTGAATGGAAGCTCAGGTCGGAGATTATTTTGTGTCTTTAATATTTTTAAAAAATCCGTTTTTTCTATGGCAAGAGATACTAAATGTACTTCATAGACACGATAAAAGCAGACATCCCAATGAAATCCATTTTATAAAAACCGAACTGTAAATATCAAGTATGTATTGATGTTGAAATAATTAACTTCTTTTAATTTACGAAGTAGGACATGGAACTAACTATAGCATTCTCAATGGAGCAAAAGGACATTTGTGGAATCCCATCTGCTCTAGATACAATATTCTGAAGAAAGATGCATTTTTACATAACATTATCAGGTAAAGTTCGTTAATATTACAAAAACATTCATATAAAACACCGAAAGTGTGCTCCTACTGAATAGGAACTTTTTCGCTAATCCCGCAACAGATTTTAAAAAACATACAAGTTTGCAGATTATGAAATTATGAAAACAACACATGCAGAACATACGGTGTTCTGAACACAACTCTGAACCGATAATTTCTTGAACATTAGAATCAGGTTTTTTGCCGCAAAGAGACTCTTACCATAACAAAATTAGACTTTTTTGGATGTTCTATTACAGTTTTCAATGTTTAGATCTTTTGGGTTTCCCATTCATTAGTATGGGTGATTACAAATCAGCAGAATATCAAATCTATGTAAAAATTACACTGATTATTTCACATACCGCTTACGTTCATATCACACTTTAATAACTCACACTAAATAATAGAATGTTTACGAAAGCATTTTACACAGCATGATGACACTTTAATGCCTGACCGTCTGAAGTAAGGCAGCTGTTTTCACTTTTAAAACAATGATATGTAAAATGTAGAATGTTCACTCAGGTCCAACTGGATGTATAATATACAATAAACATGGCGAGTGCCACTCGCGTTCACAGACTCCCAGGCACCGGACGCTAGCATCACCTTCACGTCCACTTCGTGAGCAGTGGCCGCAGTGTAGGTTCGCAACTGCTTTCCACTACGTGGATAAAAGCTGATGTTTATGAGTACTGAATAATGAGAAAGAAATTAATATGCATGGATTGATTGATTATTTCGTGTTTCCGAGCATGTCATTTGCTATGGTTGTTAGTCCCATAAGAGCATATTTATATCACAGGAGGTGTCGATGTTCTTCCCTCCATTGACGGTAAGATCTGGCGCCGACTTGCAAATCGATTTGTGGGGTTTCCTCCATCCAGATATCTCCTTCCCAGCGGGGAACCATTACGGCCGGGACAAGTTCTAAAACTCTGAATAGTAATCCGATATGTGAGAGCGTGTATTACATACATGTAAGAGTAAAAGCATGTAAGTGTGTAAGTAAGAGGTAAAGATAGGAAAAGAGAAAGGAAAGATTGCGCACGGTACTCGGCCCATTGTGAGGATATTGCTACAAAATTCCCCTGGTGTTAATCGGAGAAACCACGGAAACCATCAGAGCAGCCAGTCGCAAAAAGTCTCCTGACAGCGGTTGATTTTCTAGCTATCTAGCCAGTGTCAAAAATCCCGCAACCGTGGGCTGAAGGCCTATTGGCTTGGTCGGGTATTAACGAAATAAAAGACCACATGGAGCTGTAGCCAGGTGGCTTACAGAGCACCTGCCGTCACCAGTCCCCAAAAATTACCGGCGGGGACGTTGAAGTGAATATAATATTCCTAAAATAAATGAGACAGTTTACAATTCGGGTATATTTCCATTACTTAAGAAAAACAACTCATTTTATCATTTTTATACTATATGCACTCTGGCATATTTTTCACTAGAAAGTAGGCAGAGGAAACACGAGAGATAATAAATTCGTCAGCTTATTTCTGCTATTTTATCTCTGTCCGGCCTTCCCAGGACAGTCGTAAAACATGTGCCTGACGTTTCAATATCATTGATGTGATGAGATAGGGTGTTGGGCAGATAAGCTCCTCTTCATCACACAGAAATTCCATTAGCCTTTTCTCTTTTTCAAAATTCAAGCATATTTTTGAAACGATGGAAGTGCCAAATAATTCCCTAAATTGCATCAAATAAATCAGTATAGTTCTGAGTTCTTAATAGATGGTATTCATTTATTTAAAATGTGAAATAATTTCTTCTCACACTCTCCGCTTCAAGCTAGCTATATGTAAAATACTTTTGGTCTCTCCTATTATTCTTACTATTGTAGTTACGATTTCAGCAAATATCTAATACGATGACAGGTATTACTTCCACTGCTATTGTTAATACTGTTATATCTGCCGTTGCCCTGCTAAGCTCACAAATTCTCTCGATATTAACACTAAATTATTAGATTTACTTTCAACTTAACCAGGCGTTTGACATACAACATTTTACTCTTTACCTGTTGCATGTGGACGTGTAATTTTATACAAAACCAATTATTATATTGATGGCAACTAATATAAATTATCAATCTTTTTCAACAATAAAAATTTAACATTCATTCTTATAACCTATACATTACAAATCTATTGACTTCACGATAATAACTTTTTCAATGTAGAACAGTAAAACACCCTACGGGTTTGAATATAGTTCGTAAGCTAACTACAATATTTTTATAGATGGCTTCCCGGCAAACCAGCAGAATGTTGTCCATGGAATCCTTGGTAAATCAATTCTCGCGTCCTTGCCTAATTAAAATGTTCGCTTCAATATTTCTCTAGAGACTAATTCCTTGCGTCCTTCCACAAAATCACGACTTTCAATGCCCTCTCTACACCTTTCGCATAAAATGTGTTTGGGGCCGTGTCCATCAGCACAGCGCTACGACACCAAGCATGGAATATTCCATTTTGTTGATCGGTTATCCTAACAACGCGTATACTTTGACTTCGAATTTGCATACAATGTCATTATTTCTAACTCTAGATAGCGATTTCATCATTCAACAAAACACAGGATTCTTGGTTTATCACAATACAATTGTGCAATATACAAAGCAAAACATCGTTGTATAGTTGTAATACAGTGTGATTGAAGTGGATAGTTTGCCAATAAATTGAAGTTGAAATCACAATTTGTAATAATTTGTTTCGCATTTTGTAGCATTTTTACACAACATCGTCAGCCATTGTTCGTTAATATTACAAGAATTCATTTTCATTAACAAATTTGTTTCTTCCCATGTTTATTACCATACCGCTTTATTACCATACACACAAATTCGTTGGAAGAACAAAATAAATTCTGGTCCATCTTCGGCGGCAGACGGAGAGCGGCGGACGGAGGGCGGCAGACTGAGGGCGGTGGACAGTGGGCGTGGTCGGGGGGTTGGAGGGTGGCGGACGGAGGGCGGCGGACGGAGGGCGGTGGACGGAGGGCGGTGGACGGAGGACGGTGGACGGTGGACGGAGGGTGGTGGACAGAGGATGGTGGCCGGAGGGCGGCAGACTGAGGGTGGTGGACGGAGAGCGGTGGATGGAGGGTGGTGGACGGTAGGCGTGGTCGGGGGGAGGTGGATGGAGGGAGGCGAACGGAGGGAGGCAGACGGAGGGAGGCAGACGGAGGGTGGCGAATAGAGGGAGGCGGACGGAAGGAGTAAGACGGGGACGATGGGCGGAGGGTAGTGGACGGAGAGCGGTGGTTTCGAGTGGGCAGAGCGCGTGGTCGGTGGGCTGTGGGTAGCAAGCGAACGCCTCACCGCCACGAGGCACTTCGCCCGAGTTCCCACCGCGTGCCGTCACGTTCGGGTGGTAAACCGAACGCGCGCCGTTCGCGAGGGGACGACGTCCGTGGGTGGGTGCGTGCGGATGCGTCGCGAGGATAAAAGAGCGCCGTGTGTCGAAACGTGAGATGTGAAAGTACGTCGCTTGCCTCCTGAACCTTCCTGATACCGTGCCTCTTAGAGGTAGTTAACTCTCAAAATCTTTGGTTTAACATAAGGTATACTTTTGTATGATTAATGACTGACGGTCTCCGAAAACATGTTTAATAAAATTTGTTGAAATGTCAGAAATTTCTCACAAAAAATGGTCCTATCGTCCAAAAATTAATGAAATTTACTCTAATGAACACTAATGTTTAATCCATTTTGATATACCAGAAACACTCAACACAATACCGTACACATTAACATTATATCAGTAAATCAATTTCTACTTTCTCGTATACATACGTATATACGGAGTAATATATGTAATATAGAGAAAGTTATGTACTGCTGCGCGAAAAAACAGAGGATGAAAAAAATTAAAATTCAATGCTGTGCCCTGATAACGAAAAAGTGGATAAATCCAGATGCTAAATTAAGAGAAATAAAACCTTTAACTCATGGTTAACCAGAATCCCTGACATCCTTGTTGCCGAAAAACTAATTGAAAGCAAAACGTCCGTCCGTTTGTGAACACTGCTAGCGCCTAAACCATGTGAAGGATTTTTTTTTCAAACTGAAAAAAAAACCTGTTAATATAGATCTAGTTGAAGCTTTGAAGCTTGAAAAACATTCTTTAAAATTTGTGGGTACTTCACATGAAACCCCTGGTACATTTCCAAAAATTTCTCAAAAACGCCTCCAAAGTTTTTCTTCAAACATTTTCAACGGATAGTGGTAATTGCATTATTTAAAATCATGTGGTGTTCATTTTGATGTATTCTTTTATTGTTTCAAAAATTACACAAATATAATAATTATTAAATCTCTCTCGCGCCGTTAATATGCACATTTTGCACAATGCATATACACATTTCTATACAATATTGTAATTGGGAGTGGATGTGCTTCAAATGAATTCAAATGAAGTTTTTCAAAAACTCGATAGATTCCTGTAAACAGAGCTTCAAAGTTTTCATTTACAGGAACGCTTAAATTTCATTTTATTAAAAATAGCTCTAATTAGGAGAATTCTTCAATTACGAAACCGACAAATTCGCAAAATGTAAAAAAAGTACTTTGGGTGGCGATAGATGACAGCTTGCAAGAGGGTGAGGCAAGACCGTAATTCAAACCACATGAAGGAAACTAGAAAAATTTTCTACGAGAAAGTCTGTGCCATTCTGTAGCACCCTTAGTTTTTAAATGAATTGACAATATGGAGGGATGTGTTTTAATTCGCAAAGTATATTGTTTACAAAAATAATATTTTGTAAATGCACATTAAGCTAAGGAAAGATGACGATTTCTGACCGCTTGTAAGAAACCATCGACACAAAATCCCGTAAGTGTATTATTTGATGGATAGAAAATACCCATTTTCCCTGAAGGAGATTTAAGAAGAAAACAGAAGTTCTCAGCATACTTGGGACATTGGTGTTGACAAATACGCAACATGCAACCCAAAACACACATTGCGCTGTAACACATTTTACCATTGGGCATAACGATGCGTCCCAAATCCTCAAACTGAGCCTCTCAAAGACTAATTTTTTCCATATCGTAATCTACGAATTGAGGCCTTTTTGAGGTGTTCAGTTACGTTTTTGGAACGTTCCTCGTACATTTTAACACGGGGTGTCACTACCACTGCAGGTTTGACTACAGAGTGAAATTATCTTTACTTAATAATTATTTAAAAGGAGTTTTGTTTCTTTGCATTTTGCAAGATTGCATTTTATTGCAAAAAACTCTTCAGATACTGAAATATGCTCGACGTTGACTGGTGCCAATTTGAAACAAGCCCTGGATTTCTATTTAAAAACAAGCCCCACTTGTAGGGACATTTTGAAACATAATTATCACTGATAAATGTAATTTGGGCGCCAGGAAAAGGTTACACTTGAAACCCAATGATTCCTACGTAATTTAAATATCTCTCCTTCCAGAATTATGTTGTACTAGCTCAGTTAATTGGGGTTCGAGGTTCATAATTGTTGCTACTTACTCTGCAACCAATTATTCAATCTGCCATCCATACGGAGTGGCGAGGAATCTGAAAATATTATTAAAATTCTGGATTGCACGTAACGAACAACGATAATCAGCTTTCTTTCAACTTAACCCGTAGAACCTTCTCCGTCGACGCAGCAGAATCTTGTTTCTGCATAAAGTCCTCGCCTAATGTCCGTGATCTGGTTCCAAATTCTCCCGGCGATACTATTATAATCCGTGACTTCCCTCACTTACGTCTCGCATGGACGCCTAGACATGTATTTTACTTCCTACAAGAACGCTCTATCCTAATATAAGAAACAATTGTTAATTTTATACAACTCTCAATTACAGTCTTTCCTCGACCTGGTAAAATATATCAGGAGCCGACCCGCTCATCACCGCATTGGTCAAGCGAATGAATGTTCTTCTAAAAACTCGGAAGCATCCGAATTTTATATATTTTTCTTTTGTCTCTCAAATCAATGCTTATTCCGCCTCTGTCATTTCAACTTAACGAAAATGATCCCTAACACCAGTTGTTTATTTGTCACATAACGACCCCCACGCGATCGTCTATTGACAACCCTATATTCTATGATATATATAATGGCATTTCCATAATAAAAATGGTTCGTCATTTTGGTATATCACAATACTTTATGTTATATTTTTCAGGGTTTGCGATCTTCTGGATACTCTAGTTATTCAGAACTTCTCTTTTTTTATGGTATTTCTTTATGAAAAATTTAAATGCAATTGTCGAATTTGCACTTTAATTCGCAGATTAACATATGCGAGAACACGAGATAAACATGCGAGGACCAGGGAGGGGGAATATATAAATTGGGAACATGCCGGGGAATAAGCAGTAGAACACGCAGTGATCAAGTGAGGGAGCAAAAAGAGGATCTTATGGGTAACACGCGCGGAAACATTAGGAAAAAGTGCAGCCGAAAGTACGAAAAACGCGTGGAAAATGTACAGCAAAACCTGAGGAAAACACTCTGGGAGAATACGAGGAAATATTGGAGGATCTTGTGGAGAAAATTCAGGGCAACTTATTGAGAAGGTATCGGAAAGTTTCAGATTTATATGTAGAGAATGTGCGGAAAATATCTCTGGGAACTTGCATGGAAAAAATCGGGGCACAAGTGGAGCTTGAGTTAAGTTTATTTGAGCAGTATTTTGTTTGACAAAGTGAGGTCCTTTTGAACCTGCATTAATATTTTTGGATATTTAGATCTTCGGGTCCACCGTACTTTATAGCATGGGAGCTGGCACGCTGGCAATTATCGAGTATAACTTGTTATGAATACCTATTCAGATTTTGTCCTTTTCTGTAACACAAATCCAGTTATCAAAAATTAGAAAATAATTTTGGAAAACACAGATATAACATAGACGAAGACGTGCGAGTACGTTTCAATGATTACACATGCGGAGAAAACGATGAATACGCATACGATAACGTCACTTTCTTTTACAAAATATTATGACTAGAGTAACAATCAACATGAGACCTTCCTTGAAATATATTCTTCCCAACAATTTCATCCAATGATCTTCTCTTTTATTACGTTTATATAAACTTATGTGCAGAGAAACTGTGTCAGGGAATCAAGGAAGTAGTTCGTAATACGCAGCAAATGGAATTCCATAATGTTAATTAGGTAAGCAGCTCAAAGGGAGGAAAATTCAATTATGAGCCAGACTCGAATTATTCAATGGTATAGTATCATGGAATGAATTTTTGTTCAGAAGATCGTGTATATTTATTGAAGTGTGAGCACACGTTTCCTGCGAATATTTACTGAAGCGAACCACTGAAATTACCTCATGTAGCTGGATAATAACACTTGGCTCAACATCACGAGGTCGTTGACATTCTCATTTCAAAATTGAATTTCAAGCCACCACACACACACACACACGGTTATTCGACTCTTTTATAATCCATTTTAACCGCCAAATCTTCAGCCCTTTCCAATTTCCACGATATCCAGCTGCCCTCAAAATATCTTCCATATATATATTTTCCCCCAACTCTTCTCCGGTTTCTGCTCAATACCCAACTTAAACACCCTTTGACATTACACACATGTTTTCGTGTTCCCCACCCCAACTGAGCCTGAAGCTACCAACTCTCGCCTGATTGCCTTCCTCTGTGCGCCGTCCCCCTTCCCATCGTTCGTTTGCACCCTGCCGTTTCGGCGTATTCGCCATAGTTCATCCCGAGCGCAATACGCCATATCTCACGTCCTTCCATCCCATACATTTCTTCTGTTTTCCCCCCGTCCCCTCGCCCTGCAACGGGTGGCGCCCTTCGCATCCAAACCGTCCCTATCTCGCTCCTCTTGACATCGCTCGCCGCACCCTCGCCCTCGCTGATATAAAATACCCGCCGGCTAAAAAATCGTATAGAATAATATTTGTGACGTGTTCCGCGAGCTGAGCGGATAAAATAACACAGGGCAGGCTCGCGCGGGCGGGCGGGAGCACGCGGGCGCGCCGAGCTGCGCCGCGCCGCCGCGCGCCGCCAGCGAAAGGGGAGGGGGAAATGGAGGGGAAGCGCGCAAACGTGCTTAGCCGCGGGAACGGAGGCGGCAGAGGGGGAGGCAGTGGTGGGAGCGGAGTGAAGGAGACGGTGACAGAGGCGGAGGCAACGAAGTTGGCGGCGATGATGGTTCCAGCATTGGCGTGGGTTTTGGCAAAGCCAGAGGCGTTCGCAAAGCCGGGGAGTTGGCGTTAGCGGGGTCACTGTTGCGTGGACTTTACGGGGTTCATCATCGCTGGGGCGCTGGCAGAGGACTTGGCAGAGGGCGTTGGCAGGGGACTTGGCAGAGGGCGTTGGCAGGGGGCGTTGGCAGGAGGGGTTGGCAGGGGGCGTTGGCAGGGGGCGTTGGCAGGGGGCGTTGGCAGGGGGCGTTGGCAGGGGGCGTTGGCAGGGGGCGTTCGCAGGGGGCGTTGGCAGGGGGCGTTGGAGGTGACGTTGACGGAGGTGAAGACGGCGTTGGAGGAGATGTTGGTGGGGTGGTTCCCTTTGACGGGGGCGTTGGGTTTGGCAGGGGCGATGACAATGCCACGAATATCAGCGTTTAGCGAGGCGGTAGCGGAGGCGCTGATGTTTTAGTGGAAATGAGATTGGAGGGAATGCTGCTGACGAGGACACTGCGCGACGCTGGTGCGGCGTTGACTGAGTATTCGCAGGGATATTGTCAAGGGCAAGGTCGAAGTGTTGGCGTAGTCGTTGATGTAAAGGAATTCGACGTAAGCGAAGTTATTGACGGCACGATGGAGGAAAAATTGGCGTTGTCGAGGCGAGTGCGCTGACGGAGTACTGGAATTGTCGTTCGTTGGAGATGGCGTATCGTGTGTGAGTTGGTGTTGACGGAGCGATGGCGCGTTGGCGTGTTTTCGTTGGAACGTTGGCGTTAGTGGGTTGGCGTGATGGCACTGGAGCGTTAGCCCGCAGTCGGGGGTGGTGGCGACGGTGTTGGGAGGGCTGCGGCAAGGTTGGTCGCAGCGGTGGCGGCGACTCGCGGTCACGGCGGTGGCGGAGACGGCAGCGGTGACTTCCGTTCCCCTCCGCGGCGCGTACGCGTGTGCGTGTACGTATGCGTGAGCGTGGCGCACGCATGAGCTGGCGCTGTTTCCGACGCGTCGTTGAGATTAGTCCGACACATCGTTATCATGAACGGCAGGGCTCCCCATTAGCGGGCTGGGTTCCCCGCCGTCGCCAGACCGCCTGCTCCCTCCGCGCAATGAACAGACACCCGGCGTTCTCCCATGCGCTTTCGGGCATGATCACTAGTCCCTGTATCAGCTCAGCATCGATGGGACCATGCTCCATTTAGTGGTGCTGAATGCCATGAAAGGATACTAATTCAAAATACTAAAGGGCACTAAAAACATTAAATGAGAACATTTCATAAAATATCCCCAGTTTTGATACAATTAAGAAAGCTTTGTTCTAGAAATTTTGTATTAAAAACTACCATCATTTGACCAGTGAAGAGAAAATATACGTGTACCACATATAATACATTTTAATTATACAAGAAACAATTTTCACGTAGTTGACATTTCAGTTTCATTCCCGCCATTCCACACACCTATCATCCTGCTCCGAATACGGCATACATATTCATTACTGTAAGAGTAATATGAAATCGCACAACCGGTACACTGTCTGAAAAAAAAAGCTCACGTTTTGTTTGACACATTATTTGCACAAAAATATTTCATTTCCATTCCGCAAAGAAAATAATAGCGAACACCATCTACACAATTTTCACAACGCTTCTCGTCTGTCCACACACGTCCACGCAAGACTGTACCGCCATCTGCATGTCTATTATCCGGCGCGACGCGTTATCAAACCTCCCCGCCCACCCACCCCGTTCACAAACGAGATCCCGCACCTCTATTTTCCACGGATTGCTAATACGCGCCAACATCTCCTCTTATACTCCCCGAGCTTCCACAGCGAGCCACTATCCGTTATTACACTGCGCTTTCGTTCCTTCGGCTGGACGACCCCAATTTCCCGCGCCCGGGCCAGACGCGCGGCCAGGTCCTCGACGCGCGGTGCGGAGCGGAGCGCGCGCAGCGGCCGAAATTCGAAATTGGATTTTTATGTGGCGCAAATGAATCGCGCCACACGCGCGCCAAGGCGCAAGTGGGTGGAGCGGGCGAGTGGAAATGGAAGTGGGTCAGTGGGTGTTTGAAAAGACAAGAGGGTGAGAAAATGAGTGGGTCGATGAGTGTGGGGGACAGTTACGGAGGAGTTGGGTAGGTGGGGCGAGGAAGCGAGTGGGTGGATTGATGAAAGGGCGGGAGGGTGGATGGGTAGGTAAAAAAGATGGTGAGTGAGTGGGCGGATGAGATAGTGTGTGAATGGGTGGATTACTGGATGAGTAATTGAATGCGTGAGAGAGTGAATACGGTGAATATGTCGGTGGGTGGGCAAGTGGATGAATGAGCGAGAAGATGGGCGAATGCGTGGGTAATGGATCAGTGGGTAAGTGGATGAGTGTGTAGATGAATGAGTGTGTAAATGGATGAGTGTGTAGATGAATGAGTGAGTAGGTGGATGAGAGGGTAGGTGGATGAGTGGGTAAGCGAAGGAGTGGGTAGCTGGATGAGTGGGTAGATGGATTATGAGTGGGTACGTGGGTGGCAGGGTAGGTGGGATAGTTGGGAGCGAGTAAGTGGGTCAATGAGTAGGTTGATGAGACGGTGCAGAAGTCGATGGCTGGGTGAAAGGGAGTAAATAGATGGCAGAGTGGGTAAGCTAGGTCGTGCGTGAGTAAATGAATGAGTGCATGAGTGGGTGAGAGGAAGAGGGGAAAGAAACAAGTGGAAAGTAGTGGGCTAGAGAAATGAGAACCTTGGCAAGAAGTCGAATAGACGAGCGTTTCACTGAGCGAGTGCGTGAAAGGGCGATTGAGAAAAATGATACTGGTGAGCGAGGAGGTAGGAGATCATATGGGCAGTTAAGTTAGTAACAGGATGGACTAGTGAACAAGGTGGGAAATGGACGGCTGAGCCTTTTGGTTCTCTTGTTCTCACTAGAAGTAGGTAAATCTATTGCTATCTATTATGGTCAGACCCATTCGTAACAACAAACGATTGAATACTCATCAAATTAGTACTGTTAATTTGCTTTACGTATTTCCTCAGAACCACATTTGTAAAAAATAAAAAACATTTTCTTCTGTAGTTACAGGAATATATTCTTCAAAATCTCACTGCAAAACGTGAACGTGCACGAACAGCGGGTAAAATTTGAAATTGGAATTTTATGCGGTGCAAATGAATCGCGCCACGCACGCTGCGAGGCTAGGCGGTGGGAGGCGGTGAGAGGGAGGAGGAAATTTCTTGGCGAGGTAGGACAGCTGGACGTAGCGGTGCGAAGTGGAGCGTGGCGGGGCGTCCAAGAAATCGGAAGGCAGAGAGTGGAGGATAAGATCGACCCAAAGAGAGATAGGGCAGGGCGGAGCGGAAGCGGGTCCGAGCGGGAAGCGGGAGGGAGCAGGAAGCGGGTCGGAGCGGGAAGCGGAGCGGGAAGTGGAGTGGGAAACTGAGCGGGAAACGGAGCGGGAAGCGGGTCGGAGCGGGAAGCGGGTCGGAGCGGGAAGCGGGTCGGAGCGGGAAGCGGGTCGGTGCGGCAAGCGGGTCGGAGCGGGAAGCGGCTCCGGAGCGGGAAGCGGGTCGGAGCGGGAAGCGGGTCCGGAGCGGGGAGGCGGGTCGGAGCGGCAAGCGGGTCAGGCGGAAGCGGCTCGGAGCGGGAAGCGGTCGGGCGGGAAGCCTTGGGTCGGAGCGGGAAGCGGGTCGGGCGGCAAGCGGGTCGGAGCGGGAAGCGGGTCAGGCGGGAAGCGGGTCGGGCGGCAAGCGGGTCGGCGCGGGAAGCGGGTCGGGCGGGAAGCGGGTCGGAGCGGGAAGCGGGTCGGAGCGGGAAGCGGGTCGGAGCGGCAAGCGGGTCGGAGCGGGAAGCGGCTCGGAGCGGCAAGCGGGTCGGCGCGGGAAGCGGGTCGGAGCGGGAAGCGGGTCGGAGCGGGAAGCGGGTCGGAGCGGGAAGCGGGTCGGAGCGGCAAGCGGGTCGGAGCGGGAAGCGGGTCGGAGCGGGAAGCGGGTCGGAGCGGCAAGCGGGTCGGCGCGGGAAGCGGGTCGGAGCGGGAAGCGGGTCGGAGCGGGAAGCGGGTCGGAGCGGGAAGCGGGTCGGAGCGGGAAGCGGCTCGGAGCGGGAAGCGGCTCGGAGCGGGAAGCGGCTCGGAGCGGGAAGCGGCTCGGAGCGGGAAGCGGCTCGGAGCGGGAAGCGGCTCGGAGCGGGAAGCGGGTCGGAGCGGGAAGCGGGTCGGAGCGGGAAGCGGGTCGGAGCGGCAAGCGGGTCGGCGCGGGAAGCGGGTCGGAGCGGAAGCGGGTCGGAACGGGAAGCGGGTCGGAGCGGAAGCGGTCGGGAGCGGGAAGCGGGTCGGAGCGGGAAGCGGTCGGAGCGGGAAGCGGTCGGAGCGGGAAGCGGTCGGAGCGGAAGCGGGTCGGAGCGCGGGTCGGAGCGGGAAGCGTGGGTCGGAGCGGAAGCGGGTCGGAGCGAGCGGCCTTCGGAGCGGGAAGCGGCTCGAGCTGGTGCGCCTGGAGCGGAAGCGGCCTGAGCGGGAAGCGGCCTTCGAGCGGAAGTGCCTGGAGCGGGAAGCACTGGAGCGGGAAGCGGCTCGAGCGGGAAGCGGGTCGGAGCGGCAAGCGGGTCGGAGCGGGAAGCGGCTCGGAGCGGCAAGCGGGTCGGCGCGGGAAGCGGGTCGGAGCGGGAAGCGGGTCGGAGCGGGAAGCGGGTCGGAGCGGGAAGCGGGTCGGAGCGGCAAGCGGGTCGGAGCGGGAAGCGGGTCGGAGCGGGAAGCGGGATGGAACGGCAAATGGTGCGGTGCGCGAAGCGGGGTGGGGCGGAGCGGGGTGCGGGGCGGATCGGGGCGAGTCGGCAACGGCCCGCCGCCTTCGATGAAGTATGAACTCGATTAGCGCGCCGTATTTATTAAACGTCCCGCGCGCGTGATAAGGGCCCGCGCCGCGTGCGCCCGAGGGCCCGCGCGATTCGGCACGCGGAGACGAAGGGCGCGCCCCGTCCTCGACGGCTTATCGCGCGGGTCTTAAGACCCTCGCCCCGCGCCCTGTTATCGCGGTCGCGCTGCGACGGTCGTTACGGTTTTTGCCGGCCCCCACGGTCTTTTCGCTGGCCCTATGATTAAGACATCATGGGCGATCTGTCTACAATGGAGAACTGTAACACCTCTTCCACAATTATGTTTGAAGAAGTATACGGCGCATTACAAATATTTATTCCCTTATTTTTATATATAAAAATAAATTCATAGCTCGAAAATATAATTAACAAAGAAATTAAATAATATACCACAAACAAATAAACTTCCGAAATCGTATTAGAAACCCGTGGATATGTCGCAAGCAGTCAAAGGGCCTCTCATTCGAGACGACATACATCGTTGTACAGCCCTGAGAGGATCACAGGGTCATGAACGTCATATGACGCGTATTACGCTACGGCAGTGGTCCGATAGAGGGCGTCATATGACCTCGCACACGCTTGAGGGGCATGCATATTTCACGGTATCCTCTAAATCCTCAGAAAATTCCATTATTTGTGGACGATTACATTATTTAATTCTTAACTATATTTTCTTGGAATCCCGTAAAATTTGCGCACTGTCTACGAGGAAGGATCACTCCATTCCACGGCGAACATTGGCCCGACAAACTCGATTATTCGCAAGTCGATTATCCGCAAAGTAGACTTTAGAAGTATCACTTTACGAAAGCCCGTAGAATACAGTACTGTACTTTTAATCACTCACGCAATCCAAACGAACACAGTGAAATCTGTTCTCTATAATTCTACGAAAATACACTGTAATACGGTATATCAAACATTTAAATCAGACTCCTAATTTAATCCGCTAAATTTGCAGCAAGTGAAAGGGTGGTCCATAGAACCGAGATACGAGTACAGTGTTTGAGAATTTGGAAAATGTGAAGTTCACTACCAATAATCCATTCGAACAAATTCATTAATGAGTTTCATAATTGAGAAATTTACTCTTTCAGTCATTAAAGTTTGAGGTCACTACAAGAAAATGTTTGAATTGTAATAATGAGTGTCCTGGTTTGTAGAGGGCCTTACCGCTGTTTTGTTCTTCTCGAGGTTCCCAGACCACTAAGTCTAATGTTATGATACTGAATTGATCACGATCTTCTCCGCCGTTAGGAGGTTTTACTACCGAGAGTTGTACGTCGATCTTGCGGATGTCCCGATCCTTGAATTTGAAGTGGGTGATTTTGATTTTTATGGTTCTTTACAAGAAGCCACAAGGACTTTTTCAAAAAATTCTCAAAAATGGCTTCCCATTTTTTCTTTATTTTCGTCTTATAAAGATTTCTCTTATAAACGTGGCTCAATCCCAATTTTTGTTCATCTCTTCACAGTAACAATACACAAGACTTCACAAGACAGAAACAATACACACGGTGAGTCAATTCAAGTGAAAACATAACACACCGACATGTTTTTCATTATATTGGCAATAAATAAATCCATTACCGTTGTGACCTCCGAAGATTCTCGAATAAAGTATTTTTGGTGTGTGTGTGTGTGTGTGTGTGTGTTTTCAGTTTCGCGCTATTCCATGACTCGAAGTGCTGCTGAATACTCAAGAGGTAAAATACGAATACCGAGTGCCCTGCAATTCCGACAGGCAGCCGAGGGCTAAGGTTCTGATGGCTGCAATCACAGGGCTACGCACGTAACTGAGCTGTCGTAATTTGAATCCTAATTCCGGAAATTCACAAATTTGCGTGTTTCTTATTTAGGATCCAAAAACAGCAGATTTGTTCTTCGACAGTACTTAGAAATATCCTCGGCGCTTGGAGTCCCTATAAGCACATCATCCTGGTCGTTATAGAAAAAGAGAAATCGCCAAGAAACAGCTGTGGAAAAACTTAGCGTTTCTCAGCAATATGTTATTGGTTCATCTAACTAGGGTGGTATATTTTTTGTATAAATAAAATAGTGTATTTTTCACCTAAAATGACTCTCACTGTATTATGTAAAGGAAAAATTTTCTTATCACCATTCGTCAACATCAATGAATCCTTGCAACTTTAGAATTCCCTACAAAGAGCGTAAGAACCTACTATGACTTGTTAATATTTATGTAGCAGTATACTCAACGAAATATACAAAATTGTTTAAGAAGATTCGGAAGAATGAATGAGAATTTCTTCAAGAGCAATCAAAAGCTTTTGGCACGAGAGCTTTCCCTTTTCTCGCGATTCTCATCGGATCTCCTCTTTCCTAACAGACGAGTACTAAAAAGGAATTGTAATAGAGGAATAGTGCGTACATGTTTTCGCCAATTACTTGCAATTTATTCTACAGTTCCTAGAGTGAGATGAATTGATATTACCCGAAAACAAACATTTTAACAAAATAACCATTGTTTAAAGAAAAATACGCCTCCTTAATTGTTAGTTAACCACGTTTTTCCAACTCTGATTATAATTTAACCTTTATTTCATAGTACGTGCGTATGACAACATACCTCATTCAGCTGCATTCAGTCTACTCCGACAAACGAAATTCCTCAAGACTTGGTCCTTGCGTCAAAACCAAGAATTCACTCGGCCCCGTCAGGAACAGATCTCCACAGAAATGAAGTTCTCGACGTAACAACAACAATCGTATCTGAAGTGCCGTGACCTCGTCGCAGTCACGCGTCACGTATACAGTCAATAGGGGACTGCGTTCTTTGCTTGCACACAATGCGGGGCGCAGGCGAGGCGATCGCCTGACGGAGGGTTTGGCGACGGAGACAGTGGCGCCCGGCCCTCGGCGGCGGCAGGGGGAAGGCCATTCGGCGATTGAAAGAACGCAGCCACGGCGCGGCAGGGGCGGCAAAGACGGCGGAACGCGGCGGTGGGGCCAGAGGCGGCAGGACCGGCGAAGCCGCCATGGACGGCGGGGCGTCGTCGTAAGGACAGGGGCGACGAGTGGGCGACGAGGGGGCGACGAGTGGGCGACGAGGGGGCGATGAGGGGGCGACGAGGGGGCGACGAGGGGGGGCGACGAGGGGGGGCGAGCGGGCGGCGAGCGGGCGGCGAGCGGGCGGCGAGCGGGCGGGCGGCGAGCGGGCGGGCGGCGAGCGGGCGGGCGGCAAGCGGGCGGGCGGCAAGCGGGCGGGCGGCGAGCGGGCGGGCGGCGAGCGGGCGGGCGGCGAGCGGGCGGGCGGCGAGCGGGCGGGCGGCGAGCGGGCGGGCGGCGAATGGTGACGACGGGGGTTAAAGAACGGAAACGACGAGGGTAACGATGGGGGATAGGAGGGATGAGTGGGGTACTGTAGAGTACTTTAGAAGTCTACAAGAAATTTACCAGTAATTGAAGATATGAGACAACCGCCAGGTTGAGTTAACTATGGTGGAAGAAATGAGAGAAGTGTGGAAATTATATCAAGAAAACGGAAGGAAATTGGAGTAATTGATACACGCTCGAGTAGTCAAATGGACAATGGAAATAGAAGAAAATGCAGAAGATTCAGTGTATTGGCAATATTATGCAACAGGAACTGACATACTGTTGGTTGAAGAAATAATATAGGTCATCTCCGTCAATTTAATTTTAATTCGACGGAAATGACTTCCATTATTTCTTCATGTAATTACATCAACAATATAGCAATTCCCACAATACTGTTGGTTTTAAAGACTTACAGGCGAAAAGCATCACGAGATGCACTATTAGTAATAACAGCACTTAATGCAATGGAGATGGCAGGGAAAGTGAATGGTAACGAGGTCCAAGAGTTGGAAGAAGTCACGACGGAAGGAAAACATATCTGTGGTGAAGTGTCGGATGAGATGCAAATGCGGAAAGTAAAACTTCTTCGTGGGGAAATTTAGGCCCATATCAAGGTGGTAGACAGCGAAGAGCTACAATCGTACATGAAGAGTGAAAATGGAAGAAAAGGAATATAAGCTGGAGTTTACAGAGTATGAACACGGCAGTATCAGAAATGGAGTAGTAGTTTTTGCGAGTGCCAATAGTAGGAAATAAGAAAACAGGAAATAAAATTAGATTTGCGATAATGCCAAGAACGGAGTATTTTGAAGTCATGCGGAGCTAGATGCAAGAACGAAAGAACGACGAGCTCTTCTACTCTGACGGGTACTATAAAGAAGAATTCAAAGGGACGAACGAAGGCTCACCGAGAGAGCAAAAACACGCCTGCTAAGATTCCAGGACGCTGAAAAGCACAGGGAACTCCCAAGGAGCAGCGGGGCGGTCGTGGGGTGGTCGTGGAGCGGTCGTGGGGTGGTCGTAGGGCGGTCGTGTTGCGGTCGTGTTGCGGTCGTGGGGCGGTCGTGGAGCGGTCGTGGGGCGGTCGTGTTGCGGTCGTGTTGCGGTCGTGGGGCGGTCGTGGGGCGGTCGTGTGGCGGTCGTGGGGCGGTCGTGGGGCGGTCGTGGGGCGGTCGTGGGCCGGTCGTGGGGCGGTCGTGGGGCGGTCGTGGGGCGGTCGTGGGCGGTCCTGTGGCGGTCGTGGGCGGTCGAGGGGCGGTCGTGGGGCGGTCGTGGGGCGGTCGTGGGGCAGTCGGTCGTGGGGCGGTCGTGGGGCGGTCGTGGGGCGGTCGTGGGTCGCGGTTGAGGGGCGGTCGTGGGGCGGTCGTGGGGCGGTCGTGGGGCGGTCGTGGAGTGGGGCGGTCGTGGGGCGGTGAATGCCAGGCGGTCGTGGGGCGGTCGTGGGGCGTCTCGACCGGTCGTGGGGCGGTCCGCGGCGAGGGTGGGAGTGCCAGGCCGTGTGCGCTGACCGCACGGCCGCGGCGAGGGTGGGAGTGCGAGCGTCCAACAATCCTAGCGGAGCGAAGAAAGGCGAGCCGCGGCAGCCGCCCTGGGAGCACAATGCCCAATGCTCTCGGTGCGGGGAATTGGGAGGTAGTGGTTGTTGCGACGGCGACGGAGGCAGCATTGGTCAGGGGCGGCAGTTGCGATTAAACGCAGTGAGATTGCTTGAAACGGGTACGGTTGGAAGTGCGTGGGACGTGGCGGAACGGGATGGAAGGGAGAGTACTGGACGAAAAGGTGGGTACGCATGAGAGTGTTAAGATGAGTAGGGGCGAGGTGGAGCGGAGGGGGGCTGAGGGCGTTGGGACGTTGTGGGGCTGAGTAGAGCGGGGCTACACACACCGGGGCTAAGCACAGCAGGGCAGGATAGAGCGAGGCTGGGCAGAGCGGGGTTGGACAGATCGGGGTGGGACAGAGCGGGGCGGGACAGAGCGGGGCGGGATAGAGCGGGGCGGAACAGAGCGGGGTGAGACAGAGCGGGGTTGGACAGAGCGGTACTGGGCAGAGCGGTACTGGGCAGTGCGCTACTGGGCAGAGAGGGGCTCAGCAGAGAGGGGCTGGGCAGAGAGGGGCTGGGCCAAGCGGAGCGGAGCAGAGCGGGCGAGATAGAGCGGGATGAGGCAGATCAGGGTGGTACGGAGCTGGGGACGTAGAAGAGGTGGAACGGAAACGCGTGGGATGAAGGGTGTTACAAGGAGCGAGTGGGAGCAGTGGACAGAGCAGATTGGGGCAGAGCGGGGTAAGACGAGATGATGCGTGGGAGAGGTAGAGGGCGAGGCGTGGGGAGGGGAATCTGGAGCTGCCTGACCGCGATTTCTCTTTCCTTTGGTGTGGAGCGCCTTCGTAGGAAAAGGAGAGCACCCTGGCAAACGGGCGCTTTTCTCGCAGTCGAACAGTTCGCAGATTGTAAGAATGCCACAAAGTCTGCGGTTCAGAAGCAGTCAAAGACTGAATCACCGTTTGTCGATAAAAATGCCATGATCCACTGAGAAGATAAAACTAAGTCTCATTTTCTTCGTATTACGTTTCACATTGAATCTTCTGAAACGTTGCCAGAACTTTGTCTTTATCATTTGTTATATGAAACCACTTAAACGAATTAATGGCGAACGTTGCCTATTTTTGTGTACCTTTACTCTCACACTGCAAGTCAGAAATACAATCCTATTGCGAACGTGAGTACAACCCTACAGACAGCTGAATTTAGTGTACATAGATCTAAAATGTTTTCGACATCTATATAACTATATTGTTTTGTTATTCTTAATAAAAAATAAATATTAATTAATCCCAGGTTATACCAAAATGAAAGCACATTATAGTTTTTTTAACGTCTTTCAAGAAAATATATGACATACTGTTTACATAATGACACCGAATGCGTTCATCTATATAGCAATAGAGATTACGTAACTGAGGCTTCGAATACTGAGATGCCCTAGGTTCGGTTTATGACTGCGTAATTTTTACTATCTTCCCCTTACAAAGGAAGTTATGTAATCGTGCGCCGGAAAACGGCGAATTTCAGGCAGAAAAACTCTCATTGCTGGGCCCTGGTAACAAAAAAGTTGATAAACCCTGCTGCTAAATATAGAAACAAAAATACTCTAACACTATTGTAATCCGAATTCATGTTCTGTGAGTCCTTGATACCGAAAAATCGAATGACGGCATCCCGTGCGTCCATCGTCAAAGCTAGCGTCTAAAGTGTTGAGCCGATTTTCTTAAAAATTGATATTTCCCGATCGATCTGAATTAACTCGAGATTTTGGAAGTTTAAAATGGACATCTTAATTCTTGAGGATACTTTACAAACAGCCTCAAAAAATTCTCAACATTTTCTTAAAAAGGTACCAATTTTTTTTATCAAACTTTGTCTTCAGATAGCATAAAGGGTGGTTAAGGGAATGGTGTTCTCATTTTCGTTGAACACGAGTTCATACGGTTTACTTCGTTCCAAGTCCTCGTCTCTCTCACCCTTACATCCGATTTTCATGCTTCCTTTTGACGAACAATTAGGGGAGTTTCAACGACCGCGTGCATGTGTACAACAGCTTTGCCATGACCGAGAAGTCTTAGGGTTCGAGACTCGACGGTGGCAGGATTTTAGACACTGGCTCGATAGCTAGGTCGAATTCAGCTGCTGTTGGGAAAATTCTAGTGACTGGCTGCTCTGATTGGTGGTTTTTCGTTGTTTCACCGATGAGCATCAGGCGAATGAGCTATACCTTATCGAGGACCACAAGACATTTTTCCTTCCTCTTCCTTGTCCTGTCTTCACCCTTTACTTATACCCAATTAGACTTACATGCACTGCACTACCACACATATCATGAGACCAGTTGGGAGATTAGAGTTTGTCCCGGCTGAGGCGGTGCTCTGCTGGGGGAGATACCTGGTTGTGGAATACGCCACAAGCCGACGGGTAGGTCAGCGCAAGATTTCACCATCCAGCAGGGAAAGATCGAAGGCACCTACTGAGGAAAACATATACACTACACACGTACGGAACGAATGACCTTACCAGTTGACACGCGCGGAATCACTAATCAATCATTCAAAACGGCTCTAACCACTAACTCCACGGCTCATGTGCTTGCTCGCTAAAACTCCCGAAATCGTTCGTCATAAAGAATAGGGAATATCTGAGTCGGGTCAGGCGATGTCCCATATGGCCTATCCCGCATGATAAAGAGGGTTTCAAACAGGCACGTAGTTACAAATGCGGCTAAACCCGCGTCGTAACGTCTTCTTTCAAAGCTTGGAAATCTATCTTATTTCAGAAGTTCTATCTTCAAAACATCTCCAACAAGACAGCTTGAAAACGCATTCCTTTGCTTCAATGATTTCATTTTGCAGTACCATAAAAAAACAAGCTATTCATCCTCAAACGTCTTTGAACTCGAACAAAACGCCTCATTTGCTGTGTCGAAGGCCGCGGTTGGTGCGTCCAGCGCAACGTCTTCTGTCGTAACAGGACAGCGGCAGCGCAATTTGCAAGCTCTTTTCGTCCAATGAGTTCCGCGATGAAAGGAAACCGTCCCTGGAAGAAATCGTTCCTGATATAAATCAATTTATTTCGCAGGCAAAGTCGCCTTGAATGACTCAAAGGGCGACGAGATACGCTCTCGTTTCTGAAACCCTTTCAACAGCAAATGTATTTAACTAGTTCACGCGTGGGAGGCCGAGGACAGAGGCTACGCCAGACGAGGTCCTCGGTCGAGGTCGTGGTGCAAAGGTCGCTTTGGGGACAGCTACGAAAACATGGAAGCAAAGAGGAAGACGCGTTTGAAAATGGAAGGCATTGTGACATCAATGAGGACAAAACATTACTAAATTAAAACGATTTGGTGTCTTGATGCTCTCCATTTCCTGAGTTGGTAATGAATTGTAAATGGTTTGTAAAGGAGGAGAACATTTCTTTGATCGACCACCTTATTTATACGAACGCGGTCGAGACGACAATTTTGAAAAGTTAGAGATCATTTGAGATAAAATAATTTTGAAGGAAAAGGTAAATACGAAACATGTCGAGGAGAAAAATGAAAGAGTAAAAACGGAAGGCAACGAAGTTACTGATAAGAGTATGATTTACTACCCTAATGCATCCCTTGAAAAAGTTCGTGCAACTGGTGAAGATGTAGCTTAGAGGTGACACCATATTTCTTTGATCCCGGTGAATGAGCTAATAAGTCATATACACTTGATTTTACAGGAGGGCAAAAAACAACTTTTAACTGAATTAAATCAGGGATTAATGATATTCAAACGAAGGTGATATTCAAACGAAACTATTTGTGTGTAGGTTTTGTTTGAATTTTATTAATCCCTGATTTATAGCATTAGTTTAAAGTTGTTTTTTGCTCCCCTGTAAAATTAAGTTTTTTTGAATTATCAGCTTATTCACTGGGGTCAAAGATTTAATGATGTCAAACCGCACTAGAAAAATTTGACTCACACACTTGCTGAATAATTAAGTAAACGCACAAACCATGAACGTCCGGAACCGCCAATTGCAAGTCTAGGTTGGGCCTGATCAAATCTATTATTCTTTTTTTTTTAATTTGTTGCTTCGTTGATGCACCGCGTCTCTTAACCCTTGTTTGGCGTTAAACTCTTTCTCATGGAGTAATCCTCCGTTACTGAGTAATTACTATACTTAATTACTATATTTGTCAAGTCTCGTCACGTCGCAGTCAGTGCCCTTTATCTCTTCGGCCAAGGGCTGGACGCCGTTGGATCTCGGAATTCCTGGCCGGTCACCCAACCAGGAACCCGCGAGTCTCGAATTCGCTTAACCTTCGTGACTTCATGGAGCGTACTAAACGGATTCGGCTAGCGCTGCCGGCATTATTCCATAGCATTATTTTCACAACTGGGAACCATGTTCACCACAATGTCCCGGGGTCACTCGGACTTGCGAGTAGCGTTTGAGGATGTGTGGGTCGCTTAAGTGAGATTTGAAAATGCATAAGAAGATGTAGTGTTAAAAATTGTACGCAAAAATAAATTAACTAGTAGTGCTCAAAGGGCACGTACTTTCTCGCCTTTAGTAATGGTTATGTTATACTGTTTATACCACGATTTCTCCCCGAATTAGTCTCAGTCATCATCTTTTGTAAAACTCGTTACAAATCATAGAGCATTGGGTGCAAAAACTTCACAATTGTAATTGTAGGAAAAATTGATTTTTTCAATTTTCGAGAAAAAAACGTTTTCAACGAACATGAGACCTGCACTTTTCCCTGATACGTTCTTCAAACTACCCAATATTAATCAAAGTTTAATCACAAACGTTGGAGTCATTTTTTTAAATTCTGAAAATGTCCCGGAGGCTCCTAAAATACCTCCCCAAAAACTAAAATAATGACTTCAAACGCAAGGGGCCACGACATCAGCCAGATCTATAGGGGAATATTAATTCGGGCGAAAATCGGCTGAACGGTTTAGCTTCTAACGTTGCTCACAGACGAACAGGGCGTTTTGCCGTCAATTGAGTTTTCGGTATCAATGACCCAAAAACACGAATTTCGCCTACACCACGTGTTAAAGGATTTTTTTTCTAAATTTAGCAACTCTATTAATCCACATTTTCATTATCAGGGCCAAGCAATAAAAGTTTGTTTCTTTTTTTGAGAAAAACACGCAACGTTTTTCCCGCAACATTACATAACTTTCTCTCTACTGCGTAAACGGAAGCGAGAAAGTAAAAATAGTCTCTTCACAAGTGCAATTGTAGTAAACTAACGAGTACGAGAAAGTATCATTTGTAAACAGAACGATACAAAATTGGAACAAATTACCTGCTGCAGTGCTGGAGACTTTCCCTCAGAATGTCAAAAATTTTAAAATTAGACTAAGTAAATATGGTTAATAGATTAATTTTGTCAAATTGTATTTGGTAACATGTTAATATTTTAATGTTGTTTGATGTTTTTTTGTGTATTTTTAGAAATTTCTTAGAAAACGCTACCACCGGAAATATTCTATGTATTCCTAAGTAGCAAAATAAATATTCTATTCTATTCTATTCTATATGCCATCTGAATCACCAGTAGCTTGCTTAAAAATTAACAAAAACGTAAATGGGAATTTGTGTCACTGACGTCGGAGGGAAGGGGCGTGGCCCTCCCAGCCCATCGGTAGGTTACCTTACCTTACTACCCGCTGGGAGAAGAAACTGCTGGTCTCATCCGATCTGCAGAGGGGGCTTGAGGCCGTCCCATTCAGCGTGTCCATTGGCGCGCGGACAGACCCGTCGGCGGAAGCACTGGCCGCAGGCAGCGACTGCGGAAACACCTCTCTCACCCCATCTCGCTTCGTGCCCCTCCACCTCCCCCGCGCCCGCCGCTCCGTTTCCACTCGGCTGCGCCGGCCGCCCGCGCGCCGCCGCCGTCGTCGCCCGCCTGTCGATGGCCGTGAATACCCTGCGCCCGCCAGACGTCGATGTGCAATTGTTCGCTTGTCCGGTCGCGGCGCTGCGACGGCACCGGAAGCCTGCGCGCGGGGCGGTGGGGCGATGAGGGTTGCAAGGGCTGCCAGGACGGAGAGGGTCGATGGAAATGGAGGGGTTGGAGGAGAAGGCGTGTCGGCGGAGACGGAGGGGACGGCGAGGACCGCAAGGCGGCGGGGACGAAAGTGTCGGCGATGAACTGACGGGGTCGGTAGGTGAGGAGGACAGTAGGGAAGTCCAGTACGGTAGGGATGAAGAGAACTTTAGGAAGGGTGAGGGTGAGGCGTGAGGGTGGGGGGTGAGGGCGGGGATGAAGGCGGGGGTGCGTCGAATATGCCGGTGAGGACGGTGTCGGTGACGACGGAGACGATTGTGAAGTCTGAGGAATAGGTGACTGAAGGGTTTGAAGGGACGGCGGATCGATGTAGACGAAAGAAATCAAAGTCGGCGAGGAAGACTGGAACGGCAGGGATGGTGAGCGCATTAAAAGTGACGGGATAATTTCGGAAGAGAAGGAAGCAAAGAAGTGATAGGCGACGGGAGCAACTACGATGTCAGAACGTTAGTGGGAATGTCAGAATCACCGAAGGAGATTACAAAGAGATTACCGAAAATCGAATCACCGAAAGAGATGTGGTAGGTGCCAGGTCACTTGCGAGTGGAAGCAGCAACGCATGTAATGAAGCGACAGACGAAGGAAAGATGGCGATAGACATCAGTATTATGATTGCGATGATGTTGATTATCAAGGTGATGATTGGAAGAGGTGATTTGAGTGAATATATTAGGTGAATATTGGATGTACTCGTAAATGTAGCACTTGTAGCTGTGAGCTTGCAGGTGTGTAGGTGAGCGTAACAAATGACAGTGGCGCTTAGGAGGGAAACGGAGGTGAGCGTACGGAGTGAGGATAGGGGATGAGGATAGTGTTGAGCGTAGGGTGTAAGCGTAGAAGGTGAGCGCAGAGGGTGAGAGCAGGAGCTCAGTGTAGGGTATAAGCGTAGGGGGCGAACATAGATTGTGAACGCAAGAGATATGTGTACAAGGCCAACGTAAAAGGCGAACGTACGCGACAGACGTAGGAAAGATGGCCAACGTACGCGTCTGTACGTCAGTTTAGAATATAAGAGGAGGTGGTGAGAGTAGAAGGTAAGGACTAGAAGTCAGTGCTGCGCAGAGTGAAGGAGGAGGTGCGCCAGTCGAAAAGACAACCTACCTCTTAACGCGAAGAAAGGAAAGGAAATAAAAATCTAAGGACAATCATGTGAAATCTATACTTTGTCAAAGTCCGAAAACTTGGGTGGGGATGTTGCGGCTAGGGCTTTCAAAATGACATATACCAAGAGCTTCATCTCACTCTATAAATAACAGTGAAACTGCTTGCAAACAGTCTGTCTAACCTGAACATAAAATGCACATCTAAGCATAGTCGATACGCCCGCTGACCTCTTAAATCAATAGAAGAGAGCCGATATCTGAATTGCGAAATATACGTCATTTTCCTTAGCAAATATTTAGCTTATTCTTTTCTGTATTTACTTCTCTTTCTATTCCTGTAAAATTACACTCCTTTTGGCCAATATTTCCCATTTTGTTCTTTGTTTTGCTAATTAACTCTTTTGTATGAACTAGATGGAAAATATTCTAGTCACTTTCATGTTTGCTACTCACCATTTTCGTATTGTTCACACCTTGAACATGTCGATAACATATTTATAGTGTGGTTCCCTAGTCCTAGTACCAAAAACAACGAGTGTTTTCAATTTATTTCACCAACCATCAATGTCAACAGAACAAAATAAGAATTATAAATATCTTAATATGGATAATTAAATAATTATGGGCATTTTTCATTAATGTGTTAATGTAATTATACAAACAATCTTATTAAAAATATAAGTTGTGATACAGTCACAAATGTCACATCATACGAGTAATATAAAACTTTCCTACTTCTACTAGAATCTAAACTCGTAGATTTTCATTCCTTTGTTCATTCTAATGTCTGGAAAAATAACTTTATCTCAAACGATGAGGTAAGTTTCTAAAACGCCATGAGACACTAAGATATATACATTAAGAAAATGATAAATATGACAAATTCCTATCGATTTTCATTTCTCTAACCACAAGAACACTCCCCCAATCCTCCTCCTCTTTGCAACCCCGTTATGAACACTACAGGCACTAACTATAGAAACTATCTATTAAAGAAACTTTCTAATTCTTCAACCTTAACTTCAACAATTCCATTCTGGACGACGGAATATCCGAAAGCTTAACGTTTAACATAATCAACGCTCTAGCAAAATAGATTAGTAACCGTATGTTCTCAAACTCTTAGATCTTCGTTGCTAGACGTCTTCGGAGAACAAGTTGCATCTGTTCTCATGTAACTAATCGCAAGGTAACTCCCCCAACACGCCACTGCCATGCACTAAACCATATCTACGTGTTATCCTCACAAATCCAAAAATAATACAAAAGTTAAAGATATTGATACTACAATTAACCTCCCAGTATATCAACCTTAGAGGTCGAAACTTTAACCACAAGTAGCCATGAACCAATAGCGTTGGGAACAAAGCTTATTTAAAAACCGTTAGATCGTCGGCCCCTAAGAAAACTTTAAGAGCCAACAATTCGTATCCGCTCTATCCCATGTCCCCACCCGCAAGAAAACTCTCCCTAACACGCCCCCTCAATGCAGTAAAACTCCCTATAGCTCTCTCAGCCCCGCGCCGGGGAACAGCCCAGCCTTCCGGTATTGCCCGCGGGCAAAAGTCCGCAGGGGCCGTTACCCTCGCAGGATCGCCCGGCAGAACAGACGACACCGGAAGAATTTCTTAGCACCTCCTCGCCTGAAATACGCGGCCATCATATTCCGGGCGACGTAAAAAATTCTATTGCCCCCGGAGTAAACACACCATTGAGCACGTCCGGTGGCACAAGGACCCGCGTGCGGGGAAAGGGAGGGGTCGCGGGAACGGGTCCGAAACGGAGTTGCAAGGGTGAACGACTCACCCTCCCTATCCGCCATTCTCCACGCACAAAAGGAAGCCCGAAACCGTGCGCGATTGTTTTTTCTTTTGTTTCTTTTTTTTTTTCGACCCGGAGAACAAGCGGCATTTCTGCGGGCGAGAAACAAAATAAATGTTTTCATCTCTGTTTGCGGAAAAAAAGCGCCGGACCGAAAACAGTGCTCTAAAAACCAGATGAAATAAATTTCAATAACAGTAGCGTAATATAGTGAGCCGGTAGCCGGGGGCGGGGGCGGGGAGGGCAGCGGGCAGTTGCAGCACGGCGAGGCGCGCTGCGTTGACTGCACGTGTGTTCCGCCTCCTCGGCACGGTTCCCTCTGTTCCAAATACGACGCAAGCTCATTACAAGCAAGGCGCACATAGTATACACGGTATGTGTGTGGGTCCATATGTGTGAGTGTAAGTGTGTGTGTGTGTGCCTGCAAGTGGATGTGAGCGCCGACGTTTGCGAGTGTGTATGCGTGTCTGTGTGAGAGTGAGAACACCTGAGTGAAAGGCAGAGAGTGAGTGAGTGAGAACAAATGAATGCGAGCGATTAGACGTGAGTGAATGAGAACGAGTGGTGGATTGATTGATTGGTTGATTCATTTTTCTTGGTGCAGGTGGCGAAGATCTTACAATGCTGAATGGCGAGATCCGAGGTCAACCTACACTTGCCGGTTTTTCCCCAATCAAGTATCTCACATCAGTGGGGCACCGCCCCAGCAGGGATAAGGTCTAAGCTTCCGACATTTAATACAGTTTAGTACACGTAAGTATGTGTGTAAGGGATGAGGATAGAACAAAGAAGAGGAAGGAAAGATCGCGTGCGGTCAGTGGCCATTTGTTGCGGTACTGCTCCGGTATACGCCTGGTTTTGATCGTAGAAACCTCGGAAAAATTCTGACCTGAGCAGCCGGCCGCTAGAATTCTCCTCCAGACAATACACTGGCTTAATTCAACGTAGCTATGTAGTAAGTGTCGAAAACCCAGCCACCGCTGGAGCTCAAACCCTAGGACCTACAGGTTAGATGCTCTGCAGTGAAATTAAATGACGCCTAAGCCACCGAAGCCCATGAAAGAAAGTGAGGGCGAGTGATAGCGAGGGAATATCAGGAACGAGAGCAACGATAAGTGAGAACGAATGAGTGTGGGTGCATGAGAGTGAGTATGTGTGTGTGTGTGTGAGCGTGTGTGTGCGTGTGCGTTTGCGTGTGTGTTTGTGTTTGTGGTTGGTAGATGTTTTTGAGGTGTGTGAAACTGTATGAATTTGTTATATGCTCTGAGTATGTGTGTCTATGAAGCGATGTGTGTATTTTTGACTGTCGTGGTACAGTGTGGGAATCTGTGATCTAATGTGTACGCATTCGCGGGAAAATAAGTGAATATTTGGTCTGGGTTTAAAAAGGAAGGAATGGAAGAAAAGGCGAGAGTCAGTAAGGTGAGAACACAATCCAACCGAGTTCAAATTCTATGATGTACTTGTGGAATATTAACTAGCTATTTAGGATTCATACATGAAATGGGTGCTTTGTGAAAACATCTTAATAATCATCTATAAACCCTGGCAGAGGTAGTGCATGATCATTAAATGTGAATATTGCGTTGAAAATCTTACAGGTATTAATTTTTTTTCTTTGCATAATTCGAAAAAATGATCACAAATATATATTTTAAAACCAAGAATTTGTAATTCGATTGATAACATCAGTAAATTTCTTTAAAATATTCCAATTACTCCGACCTCCAAACGGCAACAGTTTTACCTAACTCATGCAGCATTCTCCACGCTTCTAACCTGCATTCCAGTTTGCCAAATGCTCTCCAGTAGGGAGAGTAGGGGAGTTGAATAAAACAGATCTCTATGCACGCCGGCCTTAACAATCATTAGCTTCAAATCAATGGCAATTATGTGTAACCTCCGGCGAGAGAGTCAGTGAGTGAGTGAGTGAGTGAGTGAGTGAGTGAGTGAGTGAGTGAGTGAGTGAGTGAGTGAGTGAGTGAGTGAGTGAGTGAGTGAGTGAGTGAGGCGTGGGTAAGGGAGCAGGGAGGGCAGGAGAGAGGTTACGCGAGAGTGGAACGGAGAGGCGAAAAATAGGAAAGGAGAAGGGAAATGGCGGAGAGGATGGAGAAAGAAATGGTGGGGAGGTGCGGAGATCTGAGAGGCGGGAGTTGGAGGAGACGGTGAAGAGAAAAGCGAAAAGAAGGTCAGGATGAGAAGAGAAATGGCGGAGGAGAAGAAAGCTGTGAGATCGGAAGGGATTGGAGAATGGATGGGGAAGAGGAAAGAGTATTGAGACAACTTTGGTGTTCATTATCTGTCATCACAAACAGAGATCCATCTTTCCTACGAACTTCTCAGGCATTCATTATCCATCGGAGGTATCACAACTATTCACAAATTCCTTTTGTGAGGCAAAACAATTGCTTTGATCGCCTTCAGCGATTTTAATTATTCAGTTGCAATTATTAAAATCTGGTTTTGATGTACGTATAATATCAAACAGCTCATTGTCAGAAACAAAACCAAATACACAATGCGTCATATTATTACTCAAATAAATATGCTCGTCTCAGGGTAAAGGCTTGTTTCAAAATCAAATTAAACTAATTTTAAAATGAATGTGTCGCACGCGTATTATAAGATTGAACTGAACCACAATTAATTTCCTGTGGGATTTAGGGAAAGCATTGGAACAAAGTGACAAGCCCAGAAGGCATATGAAAATGTCAAAATACTAATCAAAATGAACGAGATTAAATAAGTATTAAAATATATACGATCTACAATATATATATATATATATATATATATATATATATACATATATATATATATATATATATATATATATAACAAAATTATACTGAAAAATATAAGTATTACAACTGAACCCAATTTAAAATTAAGACTGGTGCTGCAACCCATCACGTAGTTAGGTAAGAAATGTCACAAACGTTCTCATTCATATGAACTTCAGTTCGCTAATTAGGTTTGTATCTCTGCTCTTAAATATTCGTAGGCGTTAGTGCAATTTAGAGATTTTAAAGAAATAGTACATTATGAAACGATGGTATAATAATGGGTATTAATACAAGTGTGTGGAAATGCTTAATTACACAATTTACACACTTCTAGTTTTAGAACTCGGTTCTCGAATAACAAATAATTTGTAAAGTGTCCTCCACCAGCCTCTCAGTTCAGTCCTCTGCTTGTCTTCGCATGTACCGAACACTTTCAGAAATGTCTGGTGTAGTGACGACTGACTGAGAGACTGACGTAAAGCGTTCACGGTGAGTTGATTTATCATACGCAACAGTCTAACACAGCAAAGACTTTCATCTCTAGTTTTTTGGCGTCTACAGAATCTTTCAAATATATTTTAGTGTGGGAATCTTGGTTGGATATCATTGCTGATGCAATTGATACTCTCACAAAAGCATTACTATCTTTGCCTAGCCTATTGTGACGTCGTGGGAATACACAATAATCACAGACACGAGCTTCAATGATAAATATGTACAGGTTTATTCACAATATGTACAGTAATAACTTAAGTTACTCAGCTCTGGTAGATGTTTACTTTCCTGATCGCAGGAGCGATCCTTAAAAATGAAATGACTGACTCGCCTCGAAATGACTGACCGCCCTGGGCGCAAGTTTTGTGCGTTCGCACGAGGGTTCCCACTCAGCTCAACAACCCCCCCCCCCCTCGCGCTCTGCGTTCGCTCTTACATAGCTACCACCCACGTGACCTGAAACGTCACTGGGTTTTGCACACGGCCCGCGCTAGTCGCGTTGCCAGGCATTTTTGGACATCCATTTCCATGGATTCCAAGAATTTGTCACGCGGCACGCGGCAAAAATGCGCTGTCCCGCATTTTGGGCATCCCTTTCCCTAGCTCTTAGGATTTCTCAGAATACCTCGGCGTGTCACATCCTGCCTGGCCCCTGGCGTCTAATTCCTTGCCGCAGCACCTTTGTGGCGCCCCGGCGGTCGCTAGCTGTAGCCCTACAATACGTTACACTATGCTCGCAACTTCTTCCTTACATTAGTAGTTTAAAAAGCACAAAAAATGAGATGCAAAAAACCCTCTCTGTTACGGCTACTTCTTCAGTCTACGGGTAATAATTTTTGTTAAGAGATATTCAGATCAACGAAGTTTATTCTCAACAAGATTACTCAAGAAATAAAATGTAAAATGATAATACAAGTTTAATCCAGAGGTCAAATAAATAATATTAATAAAAGATTACATAACTCCCATAAATAAAAGTTTGAATTAGTCTGTAATTAACCACTTTCGGGTTCATATTATAATTAAATTTTTCCCTCCTCTATGAATGAAAAATTAATTCTTGAAAAATTTACCGTCGAGGTTTATTACATTTACAGGTAAGAACAAAATTAATTGTACATAGTCGTAGAATTACAATCGGATCCCGCTCAAAATCAGTTTTCAACAAAAATGAGACGCACACTACCCGAGATCTGTGTTAAACGTCCTTCAAGATATCCAAAAACAAAATTTAATCAAAATCAATGAAACCAATCCTTTGAAAATTTTGAAAATGTCCCAGTGGATTCATGTAAAGTTAAAGTATCGTCTTCAAATACAAAGGGGTCACCACATCAGCCAGATCGATTGATGAATATCAATTTTGGAGAAAATAGGCTGAACGGTTTAGCCGCTACCGTTGTTCACAGACGAACGGGCGGGCGGACAGACGTTTTCGATCCGTCATTCGATTTTTCGCTATCAAGGATCCAGAAAACATCGATTCTGGCTACACCATGTGTTAGAGGATTTTTTTCTTTAAATTTAGCATTTGGATTTATCCATTTTTTCGTGGCCAGGGCCCTATAATAAACGTTTTTCTGACAAAAATTCGCCATTTTTTTCGCGCAGCATTACATAACTTTCCCTCTACTGCGTAAGCGGTAGCGAGAAGGTAACAACACCGTAGCGCATTTGCGCGGTGATCACGCGTCCGTCGCGGCCGTTAGTTTGCCGCGCATAATTACGTCGGCCAAACGACGCGGCATGACCCAATCTCCTTCAGGCTCTTCGCGGGCACTTAGTGGCGCGGAGCGGTCTGGTGCCTGTAGTAGAGGACACAATGACGGCGGTAGCGGCTGTTGGCTATATCAGTGAAGAAAATTGGGCAATGAATGGTGACAGTGGCCCCGATGATGGCTTTGAATGAGTTTGTCATCTGAGTTTGGACGATGTTGTTGCCTTAGGTATTGGTGAATGTAGAATGAATGGATCGTGGTGGTGGTGGTGGTGGTGGTGGAGATGGAGGTGGAGGTGGAGATGGAGATGGAGGTGGAGGTGGAGGTGGAGATGGAGATGGAGGTGGAGATGGAGGTGGAGATGGAGGTGGAGATAGAGGTGGAGATGGAGGTGGAGTTAGTGGAGGTGGCAGTGTTTGAGAATGGATATGGGATAAAAATGATGAAAGAAGTGGTGTTAGTAGTGATAATTGTATTAATAAAAATAGAAATTGTGATGGTGCAAATTATGTTTTTAGTGCTTGAACAACATATATAAACTCGTGAAAAACAAATCTTATGCTTTCTCAATTTATCTTATATTTCCACACCAGCGAAGCAGATTTGCTTTTCACGAGTTTTATTTTATGACTTTTTGCTTTTCTATGTAATTCGTACACGAAACCTGTTCTCATTTACGAGTTTTATATTCGGAATATATTCATACACTTAGTTTGCTCATTTTCCCAACGCGATTGTGCCAGAATTTTCTTTCGTGTAGGCATAAAATAGAAATGTAATATCATGCACAAATATTTCAGATGTTTACGTTAATTAAATTAAGCATGCCATAAAGAATAAGCGAAATTTACCATAACTTTTGTAGTGATAATTATTTTACTAAAATACTTAATTTACTAATAAGTAGTAAAATGAAGTAAAAAGAAGTAAAAGTAGTAAAAAGTACTGGATGCAGTTTCGCAACGAGAACGTCAGAGAGCAATGTACTCTCCCATCGGAAGTTTCTAACTGATCAACACCGTGTTTTGAATCTCACCTCTGTTCTTCCCACGTACTTGCCACCGCACTGATGAACGATCTAAGGGACATCCCCACTCAATTAACTAGCAGTCGGGCTGCGCAAAGTGATCGGCGTGCCGGAGTCAGACAAGGGAGCCCGGCCACTGAGTAGCCGCCGTCCGCGCCGGCACATGCGCCAGATAAATAATCCAATCAGCGCAGATAACCCAATCCCGAGGCGAGGGTGCGGGTGTGAGCAGCGCTGTTGCGGCACCCCGACGGGGGTAGGGGTGTGCCAGAACCCGAGGGCATCTCCGGTACATCTCGGTTAGTCGGGGTTGCGGAGGTCAACGACATGTAAATGGGAGGTTGACTGGTTGGTTGGTTGGTTGGTTGGTTAGTGACTTCGGGCGCGTCAACAGCTTAGGTTATTAATCCCGTAAGTGTAGTGCATTTTTTGTCATCGGAAGATGGCGGGGTTCTTCCCCTGCTGGATAGCGAGATCAGGCGCCGACCTACCGTCGGTTAACGGGGTTTCCCCCTAACCAGACTCCCCCACCAGCGGGGCACCGCCCCAGCGGGGACAAGCTCCTGACCGTTCTCCCGGAATATGTGAGAGTGTAGTGCATGTTAGTGGAAATGGAGAGGATAGGACAATGAATAAGAAGGAAACATTGCGCGCGGTTCATGGCCCGTTTGTTAGGTTTCTCCTCCAACATTCGCCAGATGTTGATCGGGAAACTATCGATTATACTACCGCTAGAACTCTCCTCCAGACAGCGACTGATTTGGATCTAGCTGGAAAGTTAGTGTCGAAAATCCTACTGCCGTCAGGACTCGAACGTAGGACCTCCCGGTCAGAGGCGCTGCAGTGATATCAGTTGACTCCGACATTTTGGTAATAATTCCTGACGCCTTATCTCTTTAGAGGTTACGGATTTAGAAATACAAATCAAAAGTTCTTTGCTTTACGTTTTGTAAGCGAGGAATATGATGAAAAATAATTGAAGATTTTCGAATAATTTCTCATTTTAAATTTCAAAATTTCATGACGAAAATTATGACGGGTTAATTACGATAGCGAAATTTAAACATGGGTTCATTTTAGACCAAATAACTGTAGTAACTGCAATTTCACAGAAGTTAAATAATGTGATTGCATACATTTTATATTTGAGTCATTCACCATTTTAAAGTCTCAATTGAGATAAAAAGTCGACAAACTCGCGATTCCCGCCGGTGGAAATAACCGTTTCCGAAACCGAGCCCTGTTGGGCAATCACGAATCAATTTTTGCCGGTTCCGCTTCCGATTGGCGGCCTTGCGTTCTGTGAGGCGTCCGGAGCAGATACGGTAGAAGTCGCTGTTCCACCCCACCTTCGCACCCTCTCCTCGCCCTTGATCGCGCCCTCACCCATCGCCCTCGCCTCTGCCACGTGCTCACCTTACTTCGCCTCGGCCCCGCCCGCCTCGGCCCCGCCCGCCTCGGCCCCGCCCGCCTCGGCCCCGCCCGCCTCGGCCCCGCCCGCCTCGGCCCCGCCCGCCTCGGCCCCACCCGCCTCGGCCCCGCCACTGAGCCATCACTGAGTCGCCTCTGCACCACCACTGAGCCACCTGGCCCCGCCACTCCCCCGACTCTGTCCCGCCTGAGCCCCGTGCTGCCCCCTCGTCTCCTCACGCGATCTACCCTCGCCCCGTTCCCCTTTCCCCTCCTCAGCCCCAATCTGCCGGGGCTTCAGCGCAGTGGAGGAGCCTGCGGTATGCGAGTCACCCCGACCTCCTCCGACAGAGGTCGCCGCGCGCGCGCCCGCGTCCTCGCAGCGGGGCAGGGCTGAGCACAGCGGAGCGGAGACTCGGGGGCGGCCCAGTCGGCACCCTGCATTCCGCTCGTGCCGTCGTCCGCCCCGCCCCGCCCCGCCCCTGCCGGCATCGCCCCGCCGCCGGGCCACGCGAGGGCGCTGCTCAGATTCGCTCCGGAAAAATACAGCTCCGCAGCCGCAGCCGGCGCCTCAGCACATCCGGGTCGGCGCGGGCGGAAGCGAGGGTGCGCGGGAAAAAGCCCGGGATGAGGTGCAGGCTGCGCTAGGGGCAGGCAAGGCGGAGAGGGGCGTGACGATAAAGCGAGCTGTGGAAAGGGGAAGGAGTGATGAAGATGGGTGAAGGAAATGGGAGTTTATGGAGATGAGAGGGGAATGTGACGGGATGTGAAAGAAAAAAGCAGATGGGAGGTGAAGCAGATGAGGGGCGGTGGTGAGAGGAGAAGAGGTAAATGTTAAAGGAAGTGAGAGGTGAAGAAGATGCGAAATGAACGGGGTGAGGGATGAAGGAGATGAAGGGTAAAAAATAAGCGGCGCAGAAGAGAATGTTGAAATTGTGACAGGGCGGTGGGAAGGGGTTGACTATTAGTGTGGACAGTAATATTCGAGGGATCTGTAAAAGAATAAAATAATACCAACGCATTGACGGAGTAATTTACTGTATGAAGGGGCAAATAGAGAAAGGAATGCAGAGAGGAGAACGTAAAAGCTTCAAATTCACACATTCTCTAGAAAAACTTAGATATATGGGCGTGAAATTGTGTCCAGTTTGGAGAGCAGAAATATAAGCAAAACGGACAATTTCGTGTTACCGAGGTTATACCCGCAAAAATATCTTACGTGCCAAGTAGGGTGTAAAGATGAAAGCAAGAATGCGATGAAGAAGACGGTAAGGAGGAGAGAAATCCTGATGGAGAAGTTGAGACTAATCCAGAGAGGGAGGGCATAATGTGTGTGAGTAGAGAGAACTTTTGATAGGTGAGCAAACTATCAAGCAAGTAAAAGTCAATAAAGAGAATAATGAGATAGGCAATTTGTATACTACGACCAAATGACCAAATTACATGGGAAGTTATAAGAATTAAAATTATAGTGAAGAGTAATAGGGTAGTGATTAGCATCACTAGGAATGGAAATCAATTTCTCAAAGAATTTGATAAAGTATTTCATAGTGACAAGATAACAAGCTGTTTAATAATTTACACGAAGTTGGAATTATTTTGTTTAAATTATTTCTATAAACCGAGAGAATAACACGGGATGGCAAATTAGGATGGTGAAGACCAAAGATGGCAATGGCAGATTCAAAACGACATGGAGAAAAGAGCAGAGAAGGGAGGAGCAAATCATTGGACATCAGGGTCAAGGGTGTAGAATTGGAACGGGAGTGGAAGCAACAGAGATGGATGAACAGGAAGGAAGGAGCATGGTAGGGGACTAAAGAGATAAAGAGACATAAGTGTTGGGGCAGCAATGTTTGACAGGTACAATGGAGCGAAAGTTTTGGGGCGTCTGAGTTAAACCGGCAGTGTTGAGGCGGCAGTGTGGGGGCGGCAGTGTGTTGGCGGTAGTGTGGGGGCGAGAGTGTGGGGGCGAGAGGGTGGGGGCGAGAGGGTGGGGGCGAGGTTTGCGTCGGGCCTTGGGGGCGAGAGTGTAGTGTGGGGGCGAATGGGGCGAGAGTGTGGGGGCGAGTGTGGGGGCAGTGTTCTGAGTGGGGGGCAAGAGTGTGTTGGCAGGGTCGGGGCGAGAGGGTCGGGGCGAGAGGGTCAGGGCAGGTCAGGGCGAGAGGGTCAGGGCGAGAGGGTCAGGGCGAGAGGGTCAGGGCGAGAGGGTCAGGGCGAGAGGGTCGGGGCGAGAGGGTCGGGGCGAGAGGGTCGAAGCGAGAGGGTCGGGCAGGGTCAGGGCGGGGCAGGAGTCAGGGCGGGGGTCAGGGCGAGGGTCGCAGGGGAGGCGAGAGGGTCGGGGGCGAGAGGGTCGGGACGAGAGGGTCGAGGCGGAAGTGTCGGGGTGGAAGGGTCAGGGTGGGTTAAACCGGCAGTGTTGAGGCCGCAGTGTCGGGCGCAGTGTGGGGGCAGCAGTGTCAGTGTGGGGCGGCAGTGTGGGGGCGGCAGGTGTGGGGCCGGGAGCAGTGTGTGGCAGGGTCAGGGTCGGGATCGGGGCGGAAGGGTCGGGGGGTGTCAGGGTCGGGGCGGAAGGTCAGGGCGGAAGGAAGGGCAGGGCGGAAGGGTCCGGAAAGGGGCGTCGGGGCAGGATCGGGGCGGAAGAATCGGGGCGGAAGGGTCGGGGCGAGAGGGACGGGGCGAGAGGGTTGTGGCGAGAGGGTCGGGGTGAGAGGGTCGGGGTGAGGTTGTCGGGGCGAGTGGGACGGGGCGACACGATACGCGCGACTGTGGGGCGGCGTGGGTAGGCGGCCCGGGAGCGGGGCCGGGAGCGGTGCAAAGCGACTCTTGGGCGCCGGCCACACGGGCAGGGACGAGCGGGAGCGCGGCGAGCCGGATGGTGAGCGGGGTGGGCGGGGCGGGGAGGCGTGGGGAAGACGCGGGCGCCAAAGAAGTGGCGGTCGGAGTCGCGAGTGCGGTGGCGGCCGGGGTTGGTTTGAGGCGTGGCCGGTTCGGGCGGAGCGGGGCGGAGGGGGTTCTTTTTCTTCCCTTGAGAGGACGCGGCGCGGAACAGCCGTCTGAGGAGCCGGGGCGTGGCCCAGGCGAGGGGGAGGGGTTACGCTCTGGACGAAGGAACGCCGCTACAAGCTCTCCTCTGCCTTTGAGCCGCGACGATCAGCGCTTTCTAAGGGCGGCGTGCTCTTCTTGGATGATCAGTTTCTTCTTTGCAAATAGCAGCTTCTCGGAGGCATCTATATTTCTGCATTGCTCTTTATTAAAGAAAACTTCGGTTCACATACCACTCACGCAGTTTTGTAACAAAACGCTGAATGTTAGAGTCATCACGTTTCAACGTGAAGAACAATTTCGAATGCAGAAATACCTATAGCTGTCACCAAAAGGCAGAAACTGCATAAGAAAAAATACACAAAACCATGACGTATTTTTTAGATATTAATAGGATATAAAATATAAATAATGTGTATTACGTAAGTGAAATAAATAACAAATGCATAGCATTATTGAAGAAGAGAATCTGTTTTCAAATTAATTTGCAACTGGAAAAATTATCATCAAATTGTATAATTTACGATTGTGAAATAAAATGGGAAGCAAAATACGAATCGCGTGGTTCTAGGAAGATAATGATTAATTAGGCATGTTAGGAAATACTTTACCGTTCAGATTTTAACGTACAGCCGGAAATCTGTCAGCTGTTAATGTTTCTGAGAAAAATATAAAAGGGAGTTTATCATGTGAACTGTTAAAATAGTCTCTCCCATAAACATGTTGGAGAATAAAACGTTTTTTCACAAAAATATAATTACCAATACAGTTTAGGTTAATTTTTTAGTTCAAATTTATTCTCTCTAATATTTAATTTTCGAAATTGCTTGTTTATTACTTCTAAATGAAGTTAAATGTTTTCATAATATTTTTTTCACTGCATCAGCATCAGAAGATATAGTAAATTTCTAATAAATCTCTCAATGTTCACATAATATCAAATTTACCTATTCCATAGAAAGTGTAAATAATAAGATTCGACATTGAAGTTCCAATTGTTTATTATAATGGGCATGACAGTGAAAATCAAGTTTACCAGCATTCTCCTTCAAATATTCCAGCGAATTCTTCTTACCCATAACGCAATTTCCACTTACAGAATCTTTTTCTGTTATTACTCAAAAGATAACAATGAAGGATCGTTTCTAATAATTAATTGTTCCTTAACTCGTCCTTTTTATGATACTGAATTCACTTTGCTGTTGGTTTAAAATTTGTATTCAATGACATGCAACAAGTCGTTTAAAATATCAGTTTCAATGTCTTCACGAGATCTAACCACCATAATACACTACAATAAAAAGACCCCTTCTGACTGCTTTACATAACTACAGATCAGAAGATACATAAGCAAACACTCATACATCTGTATACGTTCGTATCATACGTTCACGTACATACAACTCCCTACTGCATTGCCCGGGGGTAGAATATCAACTCAGTAAGTCATCCACCTTTGGCAAACACCGAACCGTATTTTCCCCTCGACCGCAGCCCGGTGATTCATGCTCTGAAATTAGGCAAACCTACCGTCCGGCAATAAAAGGGTCTTCCTCCTTCGTTAACGAGCAACCTACGGCAGACATTGCGTATTTATACAAAAGCCTATTACCGAGCGGGAGAACAAGGAATGCTTAATCGGTTTTTCCTTCCAGATCCCCTTGTTTCTCGGAGAGCAGATAAGGATCGAGATGGCGTCGGAAGGGCGGTGGTAGAGTACGGCAAGTTAATCTTGATACCGCGTAAAGCAGGTAGAGTTTGTACAGAGGCAAATACGGTGGGTGAAGTGAGAGAGGGTGGCCTGAAGTAGCGGAGAGAAAATTAAAAAAGTATCCTAATACTGCAGTTCAGTTACCGACGACCAGCAGATTTAAATTACAAAACGCAGCTTAATTCTGAAACTACGATTCCGACGTAGGTGTCAAGCTGAGGAATAGTAAATATTATTTCAAAGCAATTTAATGATGAAAAAATCATTAAAAGCTTTTATATATTGAAAATATGACTAATCAAACTGCAGGAAATCCTGAAGTAGTAAATTATATTTTTAAATAATGTTTTATATAGTTTGCTCTGCCAATCATGTTATATAGGTACTAACGTATGTCACACATAACGATTTATTACTACCACTTCCCCTTCTGGGAAACAGAAACATTCATTTAATAGAAGATAAATTGTCAACCTTGTGAATAACAGAATAATGTCTCTTTAAAAATCAGAGTAATATTTTTTGCAGTCAACATAAAATAAAAGAGAATGAATAAGTTTAAAATATAATATATTTGAGCTAATTAAGCAATTAAGTCTTCTGAAGTGAAACAACACCTTGTTTTTAATTAGTATAACTATATAAACAAATTATTTTACAAGCAAAAACTACGCGGGAAAACATCGAAGAATTTCAATCACAAAGATGTCAAACAATAATAAACATGGAAGTGAATGAGTTTTGATTTACACACCACAATGTTTTCATTGTGAAGCCAACTATTCATATAGTTTGCTTTCACTCATTTTAAATTCTTAAGTCGAAGCAGCACTCATATTCGATAGTTGTATCATTTATTTCCAGAAGACAATGAAATCAGAATATTTCTGTAAAAGTGTAGGAATTGAATCATTGCATCCGTGTCGCCTAAAATGTTTCTTATGCATAATGTTTTAATACTTATCCAAATTAAAAAAATTTTATTGAAAACGTGTGTTTAATTCATTGACAACTGTTGTTCCTATTTATGTGTTTCGTCATACCGTGAAAATCTTTAATTCAAATTTCTTTCCTTGTCTGCAAATTTATTTCATACGATCACGACTAACTTGGGGAACAATACACGTTCATCGGACGCATCGCAGCTCTCTCTCTCTCTCTCTCTCTCTCTCTCTCTCTTCTCTCTCTGTTCTGCACCAGTAAAATTAATTCGATGATCACCCTTAATTTAAAATAACCGTCTCCCTCATTCACAGCAAAAACCGGCGCCGTTCTAATGTCATGTAAATGCAACATTCCGTCCATCTACACCGCGCAAAATAAATGCGAAAAATATTTTGAGTTAAATTGATACGAGGCCGACTGATTTAAATAAAACAGAAACGGCCCAGGGCAACAAAAACGCATCGCCTGACGCATATTTATGCGAGCGATAGACGTTCGAGACTGCTGGGAGGCATACTCGCCTCTGCAGGGCAGCGCTTAGGCCGAAATGGAGGGAAAGAAGAGAGATAAACATACCCTTCATTTTTTCAAGTCTCTACATGATGTAAATTAAACTTCAAAAAATAGACTGGAAAAGATGTACAGCCTGATGCAAATGAAATGAACTCACAACAACGAATCGTGGTTGTTTTGAGAATTTACTACTAGCAGCAAGTAGGAATACATAGTACCTGTAACTCGTGTATGCAGTGGTACTTTTTTTCTACTCAGAGTAGACTTGAAAACCAGAATGAGATAAGAACGCGAACAAAATTTTAAGACTACTGAAACAATCATCTCTTGTACGCCACTAATGAGATTTTGGAAACGATACTACAATTTTAATAATGAATCGAATATTCTAATATTCTATTCTCGTTCCACTAATTATTAATGTCCTGAATTCAAAATTTATATTTGATCATGGGTGATCGTTACATACGGAAATGTCTTCCGTAAATTATTATCAGTTTACTTCAATTATATCTCAAGATTACGAGGAAAACTTCATTAAAAGTAAGTACATTACTTCAAACATTGATATTTAATTCACCATTTATTTTAACAATGGCTAATTTATTTAATTATGGCTCCGTTTACAAATTCACTTTACAATGTACTCAAAAACACATTATTAAGTCTCATTAACAAAACACAACAAATTATTATACTGAAAACATTAAAAACGAAATTACTGCGAATACTTAGAATAAATACAAAACCAAATATAAAATATTTCTATTGTGTGCACACCCTGGCTGATTCTACAAGCAACTTGTATTTATTCATTACTACTTTGTTTCTGTTAAATACAAACCTGGTATTCGACTATTTTGTGAAAAAAAAAGAGTGCAAATGAGAAGTCGTTTCATACTTTCCATCATCTTAGCTGCGCCACATCCAATCAAAAATAGTATATTGAGAAATGTTTGAATATAAGAAAATATGTATATACGCATATAATTTCCATATTTAAAATCGAGGGCTGATAACAATCGAAATTGAAAGTTTCTCCATGGAAAGAAATCAACGAAACGTTATTGAACATGAAGTTTCATGTATACTTCGATGGAAACGTAGTGGTAACAAGCTAAACTTCGAGGTGGACACTGCCATCCAATCGGATGCTTTGTTACGACTTAAATTTTGGTATTGGAGCTCCCGATTGGACAACAGTGTTTCCTGTCTTCCAGCTCGTGACCTTGAAATTCCACTATGTTTAAATAGGAGTATGTACTTGATTTATTTTAATGACTCACGTTAATCAGCTGTTAGGGTGAATTCCAATCGGGAGTTCGAACATCACCATAGTGATGTATTGCAGAGACGTTCAAACTCCCCATTGGATGACACCGTAACAGCTGACCGACGTCAAGTGCCACTACAAATGAATTGGGATATAGTAAGTCAGAGGCTTCCGGAAACAACAGTACGCATACCCCGGTGGCGACGAAGCTCCCGAATAGATAACACCATAACAGCTATTTTACGTCAAATGCCACTAGAAATAAATCGGAGTATAGTTAAGTCAGTAGCTTCCGAAGAGCAACAGAGCGCATACTCCGGCGGTGACCAAGCTCCCGATTGGATAACACCATAACAGCTGTTTACAAGTGCCACTAGAAATAAATCGGAGTATAGTTAAGACAGTGACGAGATCAGCAGGGTGCATAACCCGGCGGCGACCAAGCTCCCGACTGGATAACACCATAACAGCTGTTTACGACAAGTGCTACTAGAAATAAATCGGAGTATAGTTAAGCCAACGGCTTCCGAAGAACAACAGGGCGCCTACCCCGGCGGCGACGAGGTCCGCACGTGCGCCTTACGAGGCACCAGTGACGGCGGGAGCGCGAGGGACGAGGAGTTGTCGCGGGCGGCGGAGTTGCAGAGTAGTGGGAACAGTGTGGGCGACGACGGGTCCTCGGAGCGGCGGGGAGGCTGCAGGGAAGCGATGGAGAAGTGGCGAGGTGACAGCGGGGGCCGCGGAATCGGCGATGGGTCGAGAATGACGGCGGGGAGGCGGAAGGTAGAAGCGGGGTGGTGGCGTGGGAGGTGGACCTACGCTGGGAGTGGTGTGGCCGATGGGAAGGGGAGCGATTGGTCGAAGGGGACGACGGGGAGGTGGCGGAGTGGCGGCTGGGAGGCGGCGGGCTCCGCCGAGGCGGCGGAGGCGTCGGGGTCGGAGATGGAAGGCGGCGAGAGCGGGCACTGCGGCGAGGCGGAAGACCCGAAGCGGCCACGTCGTGCCAGGGTTGACGCGGCCGGAGGCCTAGCTCCTCCCGACGCCTCGCCACGCCTTCTCTCCTCTCCTCTTGTCTCGTGTCGTGTCGGGCGACAAGTGGGCGGCACAAAGAGCAGGAAGCGCGCGACGCAACGCGGCGCGGAGCGGCGCGGCGCGCGGGTGAGGCGGCGGCGGCACTGGCCACGGGCGTCGCCGGCGTTCCGGCGCGACGCGTCGCGTCACCGCTCCCCCCTCCCTCGACACGCCCGCCGGCCGGCCGGCCGGCCTGGCTGACCCTCACCCGCGCCAAAGAGCCACCAGGAAGCACACGGCCTCACTCAACAATCTAAACACATCCTCATTACTATCACATTATCAGATCAATACATTGAGCTCGTCTAGTGCGGATGTAAAAGTAGACATCGTCTTTACTCACATTCTTGTGATTATCAGGATCCGCGCCCACGTCTGTTCCGTAGAAGCACGCAGCACTTTCCTGAAAGAGCTTCCTGCAATACTGCAATCACATCTTATCATTGTCATTGTTAATAACAGAATAATTGATAAGACTCGTTTAGCCCAAGTGCACATCGTCATTTAGATGAGCTTCCCTCGCCACTGGCAAAGACATGCGTTCTTTATCTCCCCAATGTGCACTAACAGCGTACTAAAATAACCTCAGGAACCCCAGGGAACTTATCCTCCTGAACAATCATTATCATTAATAATGTGACATGAATTAGTTTAATCTTATCTGGTAGTACAAGTACATTTCAACTTTACTAACATTCTTATTGTCGATTTAATAAGTTCTCGTTGGCTTAACCACGATCATCAAAATGTTCCCCACCAAGAAACTGGTGAAAAATATTTTGATAAACGTGATGTAAGCAAGCATTATTATTTCAATGGCAGCATCTGATCAACAGAGCAATTGTTAACCGATTTTGGTATTTGCAATTTGCAACGACGATTTCTTCTCCAGTTTTCCCTTTTTTACATTTTTCAACATCACCTTCATTATTATTATTATTATTATTATTATTATTATTATTATTATTTTCACCAGCGTTAAGGTTTAGGCTAATCTATCCTGTTCCGGGATAGACAATTACCTCATCTGTTCTCCTATTTCTGTTTTTGAATCATTCTTACTAATACGGTACGTTTAGGCAAATTAAACATATTTTGAAAATGTAGCTTTACGAAGACAATCTATTATACGTGTTCTCAATTAGGTATTAGATTTCGCCTGAAATATGAAGTTTTACGTACATGAATCTTTACGTTTAATGAATCACATTTGTGCTTTTTTTTTAAGTAAACGATAATTCCAATGTACGTGTAATTTCATTTTCTTAATTCGAATTAATCTCTGCGGCGTCTGTTAGTTTCATTTAATGGTGTGTACATGCAGTCAGTAATAAACGTCTTCCTGGAGATGAATTTCAGAGACAGCAGTATGGCCCTCGCCTCCTGTCCAATCCGTGATTTATACTCACTATGCTTGGGTTTTTCTAACGTGGCATCTGAGGGTAGTATCTCCAAGATGGAATATGGCACGACTTTTTGCGACTTTCTCGGTCCTGCCTCAAGATGTCGCATCACCGCGACCGTATCAATCAGTGCTGTAGATCAAGCAACCCTAGCGGCACGACCGAGAAAGACGCGAAAAGCCGTGCCATATTCTATCTTGGAGATACTACCCTCAGATGACTCGTTAGAAAAAAATAATAAGTATACTGGAACAGCTTTCGTTTCTCTTTCCCTGTACGAATTCAACCAGTTCTTTTAAATTGTATGTAGCTAGTACTGTGAACTGTTAACACGTTCAAATAGAGATATCTTCATTTAAATTTATACCGGATCGATTTAGAAACTAATACTAGAAACTTTACATATCTATTCGAAATTGATTTAGGTCTTTGTGCCTTATCGTGTAACTTTTCGTTCTGAAGTCAACAAAACAATTTTAACTGATTACTAATTCACTAAATTATGAGGTTTTAACCCTAAAAAATTATTGTAGAGATTGTTTTTTCTTGAAACATAGGAGCAACAAGTTTGTTTAAACAAATATCTCTTCTAAAAAACAATATATTGTAGTATAAAATATATTTTAGAAAAAATCTGCTTTTAATGCATACGCATTGACACATCAACTACCAACTCTTAATTAATGACTGTAAATAGTAATAAAACACCAGTAAAAATAATCCCCATTTGATAAAATAGGAACGTAAGAAGAATACTAGACAAACAAGGAAAGGAAAAAGACATGGAAACAAACGCACATGGAAATATAAATTTAACGTTCTTTTGACAGCTTTTCAAAACTCGCAGGATCACGGAAACTTTGTGCCACAATTCAAAAGAAGAATGAAAGAACGTCCCTGATGAAACAGACAAATACAACGGACCGAGTCATATTTCTACATACAGCGAATTCTCATACCATCAGAAAGCGGAGGGAATCCGAAAACGTATACGCAACCATTTCGTTCCAACGCTTCACCCCTCGCAGATGAATCCACAACAAAACAGGGCAACGCTAATCCCAGGGTCCGCGCCAGCCAGACCATTATTTGTGCAGCTTTAAATACCTCTTCAATCATTTGAAAGGGAAAAAACAAATAGAGAGGATTGCAGGCCGGCGCGACAGTGGTTGTTGCGTTGCAGGAAGTGGCATTCGCGGCGACGGCGAAATCAGAAGCAAAAGTGATAGCGAAGGGAATGTTGGGTTGATATGGAAAAAAGAGGAATGGGGAAGGTGGTAGTTGTTACCGTAAGGGTTAAGATGAATTATTGGTAGAGGATGACGAAGGATATGATTGTTGTATGTGGGTAAATGAGGTGGTATGTGTGTGTGTAATGAATTTGGTGGAATGCCTATGAGTGTGGGGTGAATGTGTTGGTACTACTCTGTGTCGGTGTGAATGTGGTATCCCACTCATACGTGAGTGAGGGTGGGTGAATGAGTTACGGACGTGGGTGACAGTGTGGTGCGGATGTGGTGTGGGTGTGAAGGTGGGTGGATGTGGGTGCGTGTGTAGGTGGGTAGAAGTGGTGTGGGTGTGTAGGTGGATGGATGTGATGTGGGTGTTAGGAGGGTGATTGTGGTCTGGGTGGGTGATTAGATGGATGGATGAATGTGTAGTTGAAAAAACTGCTATGGGTTGTGACGGTTGTAAAGGTGTTGGCGATAGTGGAGGTGATTGAGGTAATAGTGGCGGTTGTTTTGCATGAAGTAGTTACAGTGTTGGTGCTTGGAGCTGTCATTGTGGTGGTGACAGAGAAGGGATAGTGAAGGGGAGTGAAGAGAGAAAAAGGTACATAAATATGAGCGATGGTAGGGGTGGTGGTAACTTAATAAATGTAAATTTGTTTGATGCATCATTTGAATAATGAAAACACCGATAATTATAAAACATCGATAAACTGATTTTTAGCAAATTAACCCTTTTTACAATTAGTTGATTAACAGTGCAACAGAAACCCTGGTTCATAAAAGCTTAATAAAAATATCCATTTTAATCAATATATTTGCGCGGATATTTTACACAATTCTCATATGTATTTACATTTTTCCCATAGGGTTTGAATGTGAATAATAATATGATTTGCATTGCCTTTGCGAGTTTAACAGAACTGAACGCGAAAAAAATGATTGTAAAGATTTGCATCGTAATATGTAACAAAAGCAAGTCCAAATTTGAATGTATAGACTTGGAAGCTAGGCTGGGGCTAACATACCATTCCTCATCTCTGGAACAAAACTTGTCTCTCGCCGCGGCGGCATATGCAAATCAAAACAGAAGTGCTGAAAGGGCTGCGTGTTAAGCAGCACGTCAGCGACCTGGAAGGCCAAAGGAGCGCCCGTCACCACGGAAGGCGGCGGCGGCGAGCCCTGCGAGGACAGTGCAAGGCAGAGGAGGAGGAGGGAGATTCTAAGAGGTGAAGCGAGGGTGGTTTCGCACGCTGGGAGGCGTAAATACTAGGGGATACGGGTTGTGAGAATAGCTGCGGCGTGGATGTGGTAGTGTGTAGTCCGAGAAGATTTGTCGAGGGAAAACGCTGGCACGGGTTGCGGGGTGGTTAACGGGTCAGTAGCGTGGGGGTAGCGGGGCGCGTAGCGGGGCGGGTAGCGGGGCGGGTAGCGGGACAAGTAACGAGACGGGTAACGAGACGGGTAACGAGACGGGTAACGAGACGGGTAACGAGACGGGTAGCGAGACGGGTAGCGAGACGGGTAGCGAGACGGGTAGCGAGACGGGTAGCGAGACGGGTAGCGAGACGGGTAGCGAGACGGGTAGCGAGACGGGTAGCGAGACGGGTAGCGAGACGGGTACCGAGACGGGTACCGAGACGGGTACCGAGACGGGTACCGAGACGGGTACCGAGACGGGTACAGAGACGGGTACCGAGACGGGTACCGAGACGGGTACCGAGACGGGTAGCGAGACGGGTAGCGAGACGGGTAGCGAGACGGGTAGCGAGACGGGTAGCGAGACGGGTAGCGAGACGGGTAGCGAGACGGGTAGCGAGACGGGTAGCGAGACGGGTAGCGAGACGGGTAGCGAGACGGGTAGCGAGACGGGTAGCGAGCAGGTAGCGAGACAGGTAGCGAAGACCCAGGTAGCAAAGACGGGTGTGAACGAGTAGCAAGACAGGTAGCAGACAGGTAGCAGACAGGTAGCAGACAGGTAGCAAGACAGGTAGCGAGACAGGTAGCGAGACAGGTAGCAGACAGGTAGCGAGACGGGTAGCAGAAGACGGGTAGCGAGACAGGTAGCGAGACAGGTAGCAAGACGGGTAGCCAGGACAGTAGCCAGACAGGTAGCGAGACGGGCAGCAGACGGATAGCGGAACGCGTAGCGGGACAGGTAGCAGGACGGGTAGTGGGACGGAGTAGCGGGACGGGTAGCAGGAGGGCGAGTGGCAGAAGGGCAGGTAGCAGGGTGGGTAGCGGGGTGGGTAGCGGGGCGGGTAGCGGGGTGGGTAACGTGACGGGTAGCGGGGCGTGTAGCGGGGTGGGTAGCGGGGCGGGTAGCGGGGCGAGTAGCGGGGCGAGTAGCGGGGCGGGTAGCGGGGCGGGTAGCGTGGCGGGTAGCGGGGCGGGTAGCGGGGCGGGTAGCGGGGCGGGTAGCGAGGCGGGTAGCGAGGCCGGTAGTGGAACTGGTAGCGGGGAGGTTGATAGAGCGGGTAGCGACACGTGTAGATAGGCGGACAGCGGAGCGGGGAACAGGGCCGGGAGCAAGGCAAGTAGTGAGATGAGTTCGCCGTGTGCGTGGAGCAGGGAGCGGGGATAAATACTGCAAAGATGCACGAGCGCAGGGATGGAGAGGCGGGAACACAGACAAGTCCGCGGGCGTTGCAGCGTGCAGGCGAGGGGCGCGGGAAGCTCCCGGGCAAGGCGTGGGGCGGGGGCGGGGGCGGGGCCGGGGCCGGGGCGGCGAGGCGTGACGGCCTAGCGGGACGGGACGGCCGGTGCCCGTCGGCGACTCCTTACAGCTCCTCCCTCTCCGCGTTTCATTACGACGGCTGCATGATTAATGCGGTTGGAGATTGCAGTTTGTACTAATCCGCCGCAGACGACGCTGCCCGGACTGCATTATTAACGCTCGGTGCGGTCCCCGGCGCCCGCCCGCCCGCCCACGCGACCGCGGCCGGCGTCACTCGCGCCGCCCCGCCCCGCCCCGCCCCGCCCCGCCTCGCCCCGCCCTCGTCGCCCGCCCGGCGCCGTCTTGGGACCCCTGCCCCAAAACTCCGGCGCGTGAGGCGGCCACAAACGCGGCGCCGAGCGAAGTGTCCGCACTTCTCCCGCTCGACAAACTTGCCGCAGGCAACTGACAAGGGAATCGCTTGAGGATTCCTCACGGCTGTACATGTTGGTGGCTGTCTGTTTCAATGCTTCTGCAGGTTAGATCTCACGAATATTTTTACTTAAATCTTGTTTCTTCTTGCTCTGAATATCACTCTTAGGAATACCCTGGAGTTTCACTATGCACACGTAATGTTGCTTCACTAAGTGCACGTTTTGTTGAGCTCTTTTTTTGCTTCTAGTGGTAGAAGTATGGCGGGGGCTGAGTTACTATTTTGTTAGCAATGCGGAAAAATCAAATCTGCAGTTCGTTTCTCGATGCAAATAAGTATTCTATAACTTGAAAACGAAAATAATTTTTATAGAAGATAAAGAATTATGCTTGAACCATTGCTTATACAATGAGCAACGATACAAAATAAGACACTATCTCCAAGGTCAGATAATTATATCGGTAACGGAAATATGAAACAGTAGTTACATGTCTATTACTCAACGATTACATTGCAATTGCATTTATTATATCATGTTCATATATTGCAAATCTCGTGCTTTTAAATATATTATTATTTTTGTTTGTTTTATTTTTAAACCTTTATTTACCTTTCAACTATTCAATTTGAACTACATAATTAAAATGATGGGAAGGGATTCTACAGCTCGAGAAAATGTGCGCACATGATGTTCTCCTCCATACGTGACAAAGTTTTTTCTGCTAAATAAATCAAATCAAATTACCCTGAATATTTCAAATAGGTCTTTGAAAAACTATACAGGTTCTTCAATACAAAGATCAAAATGAACATGACGTTTCTTCGCATGAATCTGTATTAAACTTTTGAACTATTTATAAAAAAACGACACTCTGTGTTGTTTTATTAGTTTACATATCATCACTTTTTTAAATTGCACCATCTTTTTACGAAACTCACATTTCGTTATTAACAGGATATTATTTCTGGAGCTAACGTTTCAAATTCTCGTGCAGGTCATGTAAAACGGAGCCAGTTAACCGAATTGATATTTTCTTTATTTTTAAATTCAGTGTTAATGGAATTTACGACAAACGTGAAACAAAATTGAAATGTAGAATAAGGAGAGAAGCCAAATCGCTATCGCAACATCAATTTAAATTTTTTTGTTCTACCGTTTTACTTTTCCACGAAAATGACGCGTGATACCAAACGTTCAGCGACAGAACAGACTTCATACCATGAATTGTATGTTTTGAAGCAATGTTCTGTTCAAATAAATTGAAGTGAGTACATTTTACAGAATACTGAAACGTAAAACAGCAAACATTGGCAGATAAAAAAGAGACGTTTCCTGTAAAAAGAAAATCAATCACGATAATGACTTTACCAAACATCACACAATTGTATTTAGCAATGATTTTCACTGCCGTCTACCTCACAAGCGAAATAGAGCAACACATAATATTCCCCAAGAATGAAAATATGATACATTTAATCCTTTGCACACTATCCAATGCCGCTTAGGCTCACCAAGGAAAGTCACAACACAACGACTTTTCGAGAAACACAGGCAGGCAGGTGTGGTGTCGTTGCTGCCAGAAAATAATTTGTTTTTTCTACCCCTGTTGTATAATGCTGTCATTTGATGGCTGCAACCCGTTGAACGATACTCATTACGATACAGATTTCATTATGATATAGGTTCTTGGCCTATCACAGAGAAGTTTACAAACCAAGTATTGATACTTCAATAATCATTGAAAATCGTTCTAGTAAATGTTTTGTTCGATTGTGTACATTAAAATTGCACTTAATATTATATAATGTTTGTCAATTTTAATTTCTTTTATTATTAGTATTTTTTACGTGAAATATTATTTAAAATAAATTGGGACGTAATTTCACTTGGATCCTATCTGACTAGCGCAGTGGTAATGTTAGAATATGAACATTTGACTGACGTTAAGATCAGAACGCAAGTTATTTTGTGTTATATGTAGCTGCCGTGTGTTTGCCCTTAAAAACCGGCCAATTCTTTAGTTTGAAATGTCTAGTGAATCAGAGTATGAGTTGGAACCTGCAGAAATATGAGAAAAAGTGAAAATGGTGACCTCATAATTATTGCCGCAACTTGTGTACTCTCTCGCAGACGGACTGGGAAACCAATGCCACCTGCGGCAGGTAGGGTAGCTGTCCGCTTGGGGACCTTGGATGCATCCTGCATGTCAACTGACACGAAAGGATTCAATGTAAAAAGTTTAACTTGTAAAAGTTACCATAAGTCGTAGAAAAAGTACCGTAGGAAACTCGATGTAATGGGTATTAATACACTCGTATGAAGTTTACGATGCTCATTCCTTGCTCGTATTGTAATATCACATTCGTGTTTTAATACCCACCAGTACATCATTATTTCATAATGTACTATTTTATCTTTCTATCCAAACGAAAACATTACGATGTAATAAGTTTGGAATAGTTTCGCGGAAGATCTTAGTCTGAGCTATCTGTAACTATCTTGTAATGTTTTTTTTATGCATTCATTATTTTACTCATCCATTCATTATCTTGTCAATCAGTTTTACTTTTGAAAATACTGGGCTGTCCGGAAGACGCCCTGTCCTAGGCGGAGTTAGCAACTGTGCCTAGAACGTGGCGTCTCCCGGGCAGAAAAGGATCAAATGCCTCCGGTGGCAGAAGAGAATGCTTGCCTTTAATTTTACTTCTTCATTTACTTATTCATTTTTTCATCCATTCACTTATGATCTCACTTAAAAGTATCCATTCATTGACTCTTCTACACGTTTATTACCGGTTGCATTTACTGTCTCGTAATCCCTTTAACTTCTTCAATAGATTATATACTCATTAAATTTTCATTTTTAAACCCCCCTTTATTTATTAATTATTAACCATTGATTTTCTCATTTATTTATTCAGTTTTGTCCACTCGTTAAATCACTTCAGCATGAACTTATTTATTTACCTGTAGCTGCCATCGTTTAATATTGCCACCTCCAATACCCCAGCCGTTGTCTGAAGGAGAATTCTAGCGGCTGCCTGCTCTCATCGTTAGTTTTCCATGATTTATCCGATGAAAACTAGGGGAATGCCGGAGCAGTATCCTAACAAACGGGTCGCGCTATTTTTCCTTGCTCTTCCTTGTTCTCTTCGCACCCCTGTCTTTCACTTACACTACATGCACTACACTACCACATATGTCGGGAGACTATTCGGAATGCAATAGCTTGTCGCAACTGGGGCGGTGCCCCTCTGGTGGTAGATACCTGGTTGGGGAAAACCACGCAAGTCTACGTGGAGATCGGTGCCGGATCTCGCCATCCAGAGAGGAAAATCACCGGCATCTCTCTAGGAGGAAATGTGCCCTAAACTTATGGGACTTGTGATTTTAGCAGTTGTTACGCCCGGAAACACCAATCAATAAAATAACAATCAGCAACCACTACTAATAAACAAATAAATGAATCGAATACCACCACTCCATCCCGTTACCACTACTAAACAATAAACCAATCAATCAATTAATTTAATACCACACAAACCAGCAACCACTACTAATCAATCAATAGAGAAATCCAATACATCTCTAATCAGCAATCACTACTAATAAATAAATAAATCTAATACCACACCAACCATCAATCACTCCAATTCCACTCGAACCAGCAACCACTACTCAATAATCAGAATAAATAAATAAATCTAATACAGCACACCAACCATCCAATCACTCTAATCAATTCAATCAACCAATCCGCACACCAACCAGCAACCACTACTCAATCTATAAAATAAACTAATCAATAAATCAATCAACCAATAGCATCCAATCACACCAACCAGCAACACACTACAATAAATCAATCAATAAATCAATCAAATCAATCTATTAATCCAATAACACACCAACCAGCAACCTACTATCTCAATCAATAAATCAATCAACCAATCCATACCAGCACACCAACCAGCAACCACTTCTAATCAATAAATCAATCTATTAATCCAATAACACACCAACCAGCAACCACTACTAATTAATAAATCAATCAACCAATCCCTAAGCACACCAACCAGCAACCACTTCTAATCAATAAATCAATCTATTAATCCAATAACACACCAACCAGCAACCACTACTAATCAATCAATCCAATACCACTCCCTCCACCACTTGTGGGCTTCCCTGGGCGATCGCCGCGCGGGTCACCGACATCTCCCGCCACGCGCCGCAGCGGTGGCTTCGCCGGCGCCCCTGGCCGCCCCCGCCCGCGCCGCGACTGCGAATTTACTTAATTAAAACTTTGTCGGGCGGAGCGTAAATCATTCAGGTACTCGTACTTCTCGAGGGTCGCGAGACTCTGCTCCCACGGCCGGTCGCAATCGGAAGCCACGGTCTGGCAGACGTAGGGTGGCAGTCACCAGCCGATTTTGGCCGAAATTTCGATCGATCGGTCTTCGGACTTCGGACGTTTTCTTTTGGTGTGCGGGATTCGTTCAACACGCGCTGCTAAACGGAAATGGCCATTGTCAACACGAATGACATCTGAATACATCGGCACTCAGAGGAAAATCTGTTTCATTTGGTTCTTTCGGTTCCATTCGCCCGAAACCGCCTGCAGCATCAGGACCTTCGGCAACACCAAAACCTCCTGCAATATATGTAGATGGTCTTGAGCGTGCTTCTTACAAATGTTTCAAAAACTGAACTGTGGAATATGTGTACGATTTTGCGTGCACCTTCAAGCATTTTCGAATGAAATGAATTGAACAACTTGTCACTGTGAACATCGTGAACAAATTGAACACTGTGAACATCGAAGCTTAACGGTGACCGTATGCCAACAGCGGCTCGGCTCGCGCGTTTGGACTTGGTTGACTCCACCCCCCCTCCCCCACCATGCGTTGGAAGCACCGAACTGCGCTCCTGCAACGATTGCCAAACCCTCAATCAGATGGCCGAGTCGACTTCATGCACAGTCTGAATTCCACTTCCAAAGGTCAGTAGTTCCGATCAATAGTTAGCGGTTGTTTATTCGACCAATTCCAGGTTAATGACGGGGTAGTACTTAACAAACCGGTCATCGATCGCGGGCATTCTTCCTTTCCATATCCTAGTCTCCTCCCCTCCTCTTCATGCACATACTTGCAGTTACATGCACTTCACTACCACAGACGTAGAGTCCAGTCGAAAGATTACAGCTTGTGTCGCCGTTGCGGCGATGCCCTGCTGGCGAGAGATAGCTGTGGAGTGGTCCCGCAAGTCAACGTGTAGGTCGGCAACAGAACTCACAATCCGGTTTGAGGGAACGCCTCCACCTTTAGAAATAAAACATTTACTACACTAACGGGACTAATGACCGTAGTAGTTGACTTGTCCGGAAACATCAAACGAATTTACTCGTCAATACTGAAGTATTTGAAGGAAATTCGAAGAAGTTCGACTACCTGTTCCCGATACCGGCATTCGATACTCACTTCGCAAACCTGGGCCGAACTATTTCAGCTTCCACGGCTACGGTGAAACGTCTGGGAGCCAGGCTCATGGAGACACTCTTCTGGAGACACACTTCCATGCTCGCTGGTGAATGGGCCACTTTAGAGCGAAGGCGTGGGGTGTGAGCCAGCGGGGCTTTGGTTAACAGTCTTTAAGGTGGTAGCAGTAAGAATAATAAATCAATAAATCGCATATGTGTCAGTGATAGAAGTCCCTTTGAATGAGACCGTTGTGGTTCGTGATGTCGGGAATTCAAAATGTCCTGACGCTCGGCAATGACACTCATGGATGTTTCAGGAATTGCAGAACACTAGACGGATGAGGGTAATGATGCAGTTATGGCGATGGAGATATTCAGTCACTGGGAGGAGTGCGGGATTGCAAACCATTTTCGTGGACACGTTGCCGTCATTTGCAACTGTTGGGGCAATGAAATCTGAATGGCTTTGGCAGTGACATGCACGTACGTGTTGAATCCAGAGCTGGTCGCGCTGTGAATTGCGGCAACGGCGACTGCGGTTTGTGATGGTAGCGGGAGCGAGGCGGAAATAGTAGTGACGATACGGTCGGCGTCGACGACAGTGACGAAGGTGACGACAGTGATGGGGGTGACGGAGGTGACGACGGTGACGACAGTGACGACAATGACGAAGGTGACGACAGTGACGGAGGTGACGACGGTGACGACAGTGACGGAGGTGACGACGGTGACGATGAAGGTGACGACAGTGACGAAGGTGACGACGAAGGTGACGACGAAGGTGACAACAGTGACGAAGGTGACGACGAAGGTGACGGCAGTGACGACAATGACGAAGGTGACGACACAGAGGAAGACAATGACGATGGTGACGTAACGATAATGGAGACGTAATGACGATGGAGACGTAATGACGATGGAGACGTAATGACGATGGAGACGTAATGACGATGGAGACGTAATGACGATGGAGACGTAATGACGATGGAGACGTAATGACGATGGAGACGTAACGACGATGGAGACGTAACGACGATGGCGGCGTAATGACGATGGCGGCGTAATGACGATGGTGGCGTAATGACGATGGAGACGTAATGACGATGGAGACGTAATGACGACGGTGACGTAATGACAACGGTGACGTAATGACGATGGCACCGGCAGCAGTGACGAGCCGACGGTAGCCATGAGCAGCGGTGGCAAACACCGCAGCGTCAACGATGACAGAAGAGAGCGATGACGACGGTCGCGTAGGCGATAGTGATTGCGGCGATGGCGAGGGCGGCGAAGAGGTGGATGGCGGTGGCGAGGGCGGCGGAGAGGCGGGTGGCGGTGGCAGACTGTGCGGTGACGAGTGCGCCGCCGCCCGCGGTCTCCGTTTATGGCTGCCGTTCTACATGGATTACTGCGCAGTAAAACCGGTTTATCGAGCAGCCGTCAATCCGGAGGCACAATCGAAACCGCTCGCAGCCGCCAGCGCCGCCGCCCGCCCCGCCCCGCTGACGCCCTTATGGCGGTGGGGGGGGGGGAGCGAAGAAGAGAGGGGCGTGGTCGCGATGAGGATTGTCATCCTCATGATGCCTGGTCGAAACATGGTCAATTGCGTAAAATGTTACACTGAACTCGTGAGCAACTTGTGGCGGAGAGAAGCATGGAAAATAATTATGATCTCTGAAGTGAAATGTATTTCAATGTGGGCCACATTTGCTAGAAAGATTACTGACAAGCGGTTACGAATGTGATAAAGAGAATGGGGTGAAACTAGTTGAAAACGGTAAAAGCGATGAGGTAGGAATTAAACTTAACTAGTACTATGTGTGTGTACGTGAAGTTTATAACGGCAATGTTAATGCCAACAGGACGGAAAGGCAGGAGAAGGCGCTGACGAAAGAAGCTTAAGGAGAGAAAAAAAGAAAGAGGGTACTAACCACGTAGGTGCCACAGAGAGTTAAATTTAAGGTGAAGATGAGAACTTTATAAAGAACTAAATTCCAACCACATGAAACAAACTCACAACCAGTCTAGATGTAGGCCAAATGTAAGGTTTAGATGAAATTTCAGGACTACATCAAAGCTGAGGAATACGGCAAAGTTTAGGTCTATGTCATCGATCAGGTGTACATCAAAGTTCAGGACAAGGCCAAATGTCAGGACTAGGCCAAATGTCAGGACTAGGCCAAAGGTCAGGACAAGGCCAACTGCCAAGACAATGCTTAAGGTCGAGACTTGAACAAAGGTCGGGAGTAGAACAAAGATCAGGACTAGAACAAAGGCCACGACTAGAACAAAGGCCACGACTAGAACAAAGGCCAGGACTAGTACAAAGGTCAAGACTAGAACAAAGCTCGGGACACGATACAGAGTTCAAGAACAGTCAAAATATCAGAACTCGGACAAACGTCAGGACCAGGTCGATTGTCAGGACTAGGTTAAAGTTAAGGTCAATGCTAAAGAATAAGCCTAGGTGCTTTAAGTCAAAGTTCTCGAACAGGACGAGATCAATCAGCGCATGAAGACCAAAACTAGAAATACAAATATTTCAACGAACTACAAAGAGCAAAGAAAAATCAATTGTTAGGGGGAAGGTTGTTAATAATTCCGGGCGCGTCGACTACTGAGGTCATTAGTCCCGTAAGTGTAATTCATATTTTCCCTCGAGAGGTGGCGGTGATCTTCCCCCGCTGGATAGCGAAATCCGGCTCTGACCTACAGCCGACTAGCGAAGTTTTCCTCTACCAGGTATCTCCTACCAGCGGGATACCGCCCCAGCCGGACAAGCTCTAAGGCCCCAACCGATCTCCCGGCGTATGTGGCAGTATAGTGCAAGTTAGTGTAAGGGTGTGTAAGGGATAAACCATATGATAGGACAAGGAAGCGGAAGAAAAAATCCCGTGCGGTCCGTGGCCCGTTTGTTATGGTACTACTGCGACATTCGCCTGGTATTGACCGAAGAAACCCCGGGAAACTACCGACCAGAGAAGACGTCTGTTACAATTCTACCTAGCTGGCAAGCTAGTGTCGAAAATCCTTCCGCCATCGTGTCTCGAACCCAGGACTTCACGGTCTGAGGGGAAGGGGAGGACGTACGTGTGAATAACGATATTAATGAAAAAGATGGAAAGGAAATGACGAATAGAAAACTATTCCAAAATAAGGATTTGAATTTACCCATCAAAGAACTACTATTATCATACGTGAATACCGAGACTTCGGTACATAACACAGCAAAGAAACAAGCTCCATACCGCGATCGCGTACAGTCCGCACACAGTACCAATCAGGCAGGATCAGTTCCGCGCTAGGCATGGGCAGACTGGGCGATCGCCCAGCGCCCCAAAAGTCAAGGGGCCGGATGATGAAAAAAATAGTAATAAATAGAAAAGAAATTAGAACTCGACAAAATCGTTATCGTAATTTTCTTTGCCACGCTACAGTGGTCTGATATTTCTAATTTTTATCTTAAATGTGATTTCATTACTTATAAAGTAGAATGAAATGAATCTAACGATGCAAACATTAAAATAGGTTATACTGCAATTCATTATTATTATTATTTTTATTATTATTATTATTATTATTATTATTTATTTTTATTATTTCATGTTGTAACAAGTAATTTTATTGAACACTAACTAGACACAAACTTTTTAACATTTTAAGATCACCTTGGAAATTGTATTTGATCTTTAAATGCTTTTAAGTAAAAACCATTATTGAAAATATATTTCCGAAACCTTTTTCTGGGTTAAATGTTGTATTTTTTTTAAACTGTTGAAATAAAACACAATATCTCCTAGTTTCTTGGCACAACTTCCACATTTTCATTCTATTTCGGGCGAGGGGGGACTACGTTGTCTAGCTCCGGCACTGCCGATCGGGCAGAATGAGCCGCGGAACGTTCCGCGCGGCGCAGCTGCATCGTCCGTTGGGCACTTCCGAAGAAAGGATGTACAAAAAAAAAAAAAAAGACGACGTTTTCCACCAGAAAAATCGATATATATTAACATCGATATTCTGCTTTTGATGGTTTCTTCACATCGATATTTTGTTGCAAAAACATCGATTTTTTTTAAATATTTAATTTTTTAAATATTTTTTTTATAAAGGAGTTTAAGCACTTTGTACAGTAGCAGCTATCCACAGCAATATCGTTGTTTTGCGCTATACTCTTTATCACGCTACACATTTCGCCTGTGCAATCTGAGGAAGTTTGGGAGCTGCTTTTGTTATGAATGTTTGTTTATCGCCAGGCGTGTCGTTGCTTGAATCGACAGTGCCACACGAAATCGATAGCAAAACACGATGTTCTTTGTTGTTAATTTTATTATTTACATTTGAAAATTTTTTTTACATACTACTAACATGTTGGTATCGAAACAATAGAATACATCCCTTTTACGTTTATTAAATAGCATGTTTATTAGTCTATAATTAAAAGATTGATGTTTTTTCCTCGATGTTTTCCTCGACATCAAAAACCCTTTAGCGATATATCGAATCATCGACGTATCGAAGTTTTGGTAAAATTTGCCATCACCAGTCCGGAGCGCTGGCAGCAGGGCGGCGAGACAAGACGAGACGAGACGGGACGAGACGAGGGCGACGAGGGCGACCGTGGGAGAGGCAGCTTCTTCCTGCGGGGCGCGCTAATTGATTGATGACGTCCTCCACCGCGCCCGCCGCCGCGCCGGCCTCCCGCGACCGGCCTCTCGGAAGACGCTGGGCGCCAAGGAGCGTCCAACGCGTACGTATCCGGGGCTACAAGAAGCGGCGGAAGCGCAAAAGAACAAATAATATACGTTTGAGGTCAGTGCCGGAGCTAGACAATTTTGGGCCCGGGGTACAACTGTAACGTAGCCACCCTCCCTCCCGAAAAAAGAAAAAAATATAAGAAATTATATGAAAAATTTTATTTCAACAAATAACAAAAATTACAACGTTTAAACTAGAAAAACTAGAAAATATATTGTATTAAAATATATTGTAAATATTAGTTTTAAGTAAAATTGTAGGGAATGTTGCGGCGTTAACGACATTTGCATCATGTAAATGAATTTGAGGCGTTGTTTTGTCTTATAAATATATACGACAAAATAACGCATCAAATTCATTTATATTTAAATAAAATATTTAGTTATAAAAATATACAATTTCCATACTGATCTTAAAATGCTAAAAATTGTTATGTTTAGATAGTGTTCAATAAAATTACTTATTAAATACATGAAACAATAAATATAAATTTCAGTAGAACCTATTTTAATGTTAGCATCGTTTGATTCATTTCATAGTCTTACCTTATAAGTAATGATTACAATCACATTAACAGTAACAAATTAATTGAGCATTTTATGAAATATCAGTCTTCTGTACCGTGACATAAAATTACGATAACGATTTTCTCGAATTCAAAGTTCTTTTTAAATTTTTTTACTAATTTTAGTTGTAATGGTTTCTTACCCTTAATAATGATTGTATAACAAAAAATAAATTGTTATAAAATACTGAGTCTGTTTATTAAAATCAAGAAACCATTACAATAAAATAAACAATATGACAGACGTTAATATATTCATTATAATTTACTACTTTTTCCATAAATTCCATCATCGGGCCCCTTGACTTAGCGAGACCGCGGGCGATTGCCCGATCTGCACATGCCTAGCGCCGCCACTGTTTGAAGTTTCTTCCTCAGTGTGTATAGAAAAGTGCGTAAGAAAATATTGAATACATGTTACAGATTCATTTCGCGATGATCTATTCAAACTAACTGCCGGATACAACTGCGATGGTTCACTGAGGGAATAGTCGTTTCCTTTGCAGCGTCGCTTCTCGGCGGGTCTCACCGGTGGATTTGATTGATTGATTGATTGATTAGTGATTCCGGGCGCGTCAACTACCGAGGTCATTAGTCCCGTAAGTGTAGTGCATGTTTCTCTCATATTGAGGTGGCGGTGATCTTCCCCCACTGGCTGGCGAGATCCGACGCCAACCTACCGTCGATTGGCGGGGCTTTCTCTAATCAGGTATCTCCCACCAGCGGAGCACCGTCCCAGCTGAGACAAATTCTAAGTCTCCGACCGTCTCCCAGAATACGTGGTAGTGTAGTGCATGTTAGTGTAAGTGTGTGTGTAAGGGGAGAGGATGGGACAAGGAAGAGGAAAGAAAGAACGGGCGCGGCCCGGAGCCCGTTTGTTAGGGTACTGCTTCGGCATTCGCGTGGTGTTGCTCGGAGAAACCACGGAAAACTACCGATTAGATCAGCCGGCCGCTAGATTTCTCCTCGAGACAGCGACTGAATTCGACCTTAATTCACAAGCTAGTATAGAAAATCCTGCCGATGTCGGGACTCGTACCTAGGACCTCCTAGTCAGAGGCATTGCAGTGACATCAGTTGATGCACTGAGCCACCGCTCCCGGTCCACCGGTGAAAGCCTGCCCGGGCTTTCGAATCCCGCCAGCGGATTGTCGATGCATTCATTAAGGCAGATTTCAACCTGTGAGGCACGTGTTGAATTACCTTGAAAAGGAAGAAACAACTGTATCCTTGCAGCAAGTAGTTTGACAAGATTGTAAATGCATTCCAAAAATGTGGATTGACAACTGGTTGACAAGTTTAATTACTAATGTGCAGACACAACTGAAGGAAGATAAATAGCACTTTGTCATGTGTTATTGAATACATCACGCGTTATTTCAATCTTTCCCCAAGCTTGTTTTTGTGTTATTTTATTTCCTAACTATTATCGGTTGTTAGGGTCATACAATTTATAATTGATAGATTTTATTGCATCTGTTCTTTGATTAAAACATACAATAGAAAATCAGTGAATTAATGTAAACTGATTAAAATTCGTTATTTCGTTCTAAATACATCTTACAGAATCAAGTAGTCTTCACAGGAATCAACCTCGTTCATAATATGTTTGCTAGATTAGACTAGTACGTACTTACAGAGTAAAAGCTGTCGCATATTAATGATTCTCGAATTTTAATCCGGAAACTTGACACCGGGTATCAACCACTAGTAAGGGTACACAATCTCGAATACTGCTACATTTTTAAAACCTATTGTAATGCTTGAAAATAATGTTCGATATCAATACACCGATTCTTTTCAATATTAACAGGCACAGTGTACTGAAAAAATGTATATTATTACGAATCCTAATCCCGAGTATTCGGAGGCGATTAAGCGCTTTACATTACAAATGAGTACACTTTAAATCATTCCCAAAGATTAACATGAATAGAAATGTGAGCAATGAATGATACATGAAATCTATGTCAACGAATATATTAAAATAATGTTTCTCTTGATGCATTGATGAGGTGTATTTGGAAGGGTAAATCGAAGAAACGCAGGTGTTGTGTATTTTTCAATGACATTGTATTAAGATCAGCTACTTCCGTGAGTTGGCTATATTCTTGAAACTTTCTATTAGACAAATCGTCAGGTCGATGTAGACTCCAATATGAAAGATAATATGATAATGAACAAGCAATCAAAAAATGTTAATGAAGATTTCGTTAGAAAACAAACTGCCATATTTTTTTCTTTAATTTTTAGTATTATTACATTAGCAAATCGGGAATTCATTTGCATGGGATTTATTTTGTATAATTTCATCAATGGTCTTTTCAATGTGCCCCTTTCTCAACGTTGGTTTGCTTGGCGTTAATTTTTTCATTTATACATCTAATTCGAATCTCCATATTGATGATGATACATGTTTCCAGAGAATGTGCAACTATGGCGTTTTGTACGGTTATGTATTTTATTTTAAGGTACGTGAAATGTGATTTGAAGTAGTGCAGAAGAATTCAAAATTTGAATAATATAATTGGCGGGAAAAGAACGTTGAACATAACAAATACTCAAACGACGTCCTGCATTCTAAATCTCGGTCAACTTGATTCTCTTTTGATAAGAATCCTATTTTATCTTACATTTTTTTTTAATTCCTCGAATGGCATTAATCTCCTTCGTGAAAACTTTCTTCCTTGTAATTGTGTTTTTAACTAATTTAGTTTCAATGTCATTTCATCAGTTTCAATTTATTAGACTTTTAAATTTTCTTTTATTCTTTGTAAGGTACTTATACTTTCTTTCAATTCTATTATAATCGTTGCCAACGTTATATCTAAAAAAATAATGGATTCTTGGGAAATTATTAACTTTAATTTCACGTATAAAACAAAATATGAAGTGAGCAAAACTGAGTACCGAGATAGAGATAATTGTGGTTCAATTATTTCGATCCCATTACGCATTATCATTCAGTTTCCTTTGATCCATTGAATGAATATTGAGACATCGCTTGCCTTGTTTGTAAACGATAGTAGTAAAAGTAGACATTTTCCCTTGCAAACGTCTCATAAAATCAAACCTTTTGGCGTTAAGCAAATAAAAGAAGTGATAGCATTTAAGTTTGCACACTCCGTACCAGCTAATTGTGCTCTAGCAGTTTTCGAGTACGAGCTAGCACAGTCCTATCTAGCTTTACCGCACAGCGCACATTGTAGAGTAATGAAAAGAAATAGAATGATCGAGTTGCGCATTATAGCTCCCTTTGGCTGTGTGCCTTCAGGAAAGTCAAGGACAAGGTATGCACTAGAGCAATTCTCATACCAGCAAAGAGAATGCTATAGGCAATCGTGCGTAACTCTATATAAGCGTTCGGAGAGGGCATTTATCTCATGAAGTTGGAAAATTCTCGGGTTATGAAAAACTCACTTTCCCATAAAAGTATTTTGATCTACAGTAATTTTAAAGAAACTTTGCTTTTGTACTATTCGTTCTATTGCATGTGCGACAGCATATTGAAGTTCTGAAACACTCGATACATTCTCACATTTGATGCGAAATAAAAAGAAAACAAAACAAAGCCGGCTTCAGATTTTTTGGAAATTATTAAAAATTTATTTTATTTTTACATTTACATTTTCAAACATTTTTTATCTAAAACATTGGAAAACCTTTATTATTAGCATCAACTTTACAAGCCTACATCGTTCACTTATTAATAGTTAGAGGAAATAGCTTGAAGTGATGAAAGCTGCTTAAAATATATCGTTTCAGGACGTTCTTTCTTTAGTAATCTAACAGATCCTGGTAATCTCTTGGTTGAACTGACCTTAAACGCAACTTACTAAGCAAAATTGAATCCTTTGTTATTTTCCATGATTTTTTTGTATTATTTTGTTTTTTGAAACGAGGAATCACGATTGTTATGGTTTTTGACTTATTGGTGGTACTGATTGGTTAAAGTTTCTATCATTACACGTTATTTTCTGAAATTTCATTCAGAATATAGATATTTATATTCGAACAAATTTATCAGCGAACAAATAGTATGTGTAACGATGCCGTAGAATATATAACTGTCTGTTAACGAAACTCTACTAGGTTTTACGACTGAACATATATTCACTAGACTAGTGACCGTCAGCCCTAGCATTCAAGCAGGTTTAATGTTCGCATCTCATCAGTGCTGTTGTAAATAGTTCCTTAATAACCGTTCCATGTGAGCAGTGAACGGATGGGATATTTGTCTGGCACAACCCCAGACGGGGAGGGCAAACCTGTCCGACCGGACGACCCTGGATACGAACCGTGGACGTCAGGAATCGTCCAGAAGGTTCGTTGAACGCCGGAGAACTGAGGTTATTTCATGGTCATGCGGTACTTGTGTAAACGCATGATCCGGACAACTCTACCATTTTAAAGAAATAAGATTTGTAACATAATGTTAATGGCTTTGATTGATTGATTAATTTTTTCGTGTTTCCGGGCGCGTCAACTGATTTGGTCATTAGTCCCGTTAGTGTAGTGCATGTATTTCTCGGGAGATGGCGGTGATCTTCCCCCGCTGGATAGCGAGATCCGGCGCCGACTACCGTCGGCTAATGGGGTTTCCCCCTAATCAGGACTCTCCCACCAGCGGGGCACCGCCCCAGCCGGGACAAGCTCTAAGCTCCCCACCGCTCTCCCGGAATATTTGGTAGTGTAGTGCATGTTAGTGTAAGTGAGTGTGTAAGGGGAGAGGATAGGACAAGGAAGAGGAAGGACAGATTGTGCGCGGTCCATGGCCCGTTTGGTAAGGTACTGCTCCGGCATTCGCCTGGTGTTAATCGGAGAAACCACGGAAAACTACCGATCAGAGCAGCCGGCCGCTAGAATTCTCCTCCAGACAGCGACTGAATTCGACCTAGTGTCGAAGCTAGTGAGCCTAGTGAAAAGCTAGTGTCGAAAATCCTGCCGCCATCAGGACTCGAACCTAGGACCTTCCGGTCAGAGGCGCTGCAGTGACATCAGTTGATGCACTGAGCCACCGCTTCCGGTAAATGTTAATGGCAAAAATGTATCCAAACCACTGATCCGAACACTATATTATTTTAATAATTTATCTTGGCCAGTTGATACTCAGCATAACTTTCTCACTACATCTACTATTCACTTGTTACGTGACCTGCTGTACAAGTTGTCACGTGCAAATTACTCAAGAACGATTATAAGTTCGTTAACTACCTTTATGAAAACAATTGATCTTTCAAATAATATTTAAATATCATCATCAACAATACCTGAAATCGGAGATGTTCGCGATAAATCCTAGAAAGCAAAGTCGAGAAAAACAACTTGAAATTATAATGGAAAGTTACGGCATTTGAAAGAGGAATTAGTTCCAGCAATAGTTCTGTTAGCATACGCTAATAGCAATTAGTTCTGTACGCATCAAAACCGCTCGCTTCCAACATGAGTGAAACACGACTCAAGTGGCGGATTTATACCTGAAGGAAGGATTAACATAAATACGCACTCAGCAAGGCCTCGACCGTAAAGCACCAGCCCTAACATCACGAGAAGGTTACAACACAACACAATTCTTTTTAATAAAAATGCACTCCCCAAATGCAATAACATACCCATTACCATAGATAAACAGCGACAAACGAGAAAACCGGAAACAAATTCCCTCACGCGATTCCGATGATAAAAAAAAGGCAGGTCTGGAAATTGCCCGGCCGGAGCGCTGACAGTTCCGCGGAATAAAACCAACACCCAACGCAAACATTCACAATCGCACCGCCGCGCCACCGTAAAAGAGAAGCTTTAACGCACGAGTGGATAACATCTTCATCGAGCACGTTGCGAGAAACATAACATATTCCTATCGCCGACATAAACGCCCGTGACCCCGGTAACAAGAGAATCCAATCCCAGCGCCTGCACCTCGAGCACAGTAAACACGCTCTAAGTAAGGTCTAAGTACGTCGTATCCGCCGGGCAGGGCCGCGCGCATCCGCTCCGCCTCCTACAACTACTGCTGCTGCTGCTGCTCCTACTACGGCCCTCCCTTCCCCGCGCGCGCTTGGAGGCGTCATATTTCAGAGCAACACGCGCTACCTCGCGCAGGCGGGCTAGAGAGGAGGCGTGGTGCGGCCCGCTGCTCGTAGAGCGATGGAGTTAAGACTTGCAGTAGGAGGGAGATGAGTCGATAGTAGTGATAAGGATTGTGATAGAGACAGATGTCGGTGGTAGTGG